>CM042254.1:16820435-16885435 GCA_023566225.1 Romanogobio albipinnatus
CAAAGCAAAGGTAAAGGCTTGACATTCATGTGGCCTTTTTGCATTGCTATTAAAGGAACACTTCACCTTGAGTTTTACTGTTTTTCGAATCCATTCAGCTGATCTCTGGGTCTGGCGGTATCACTTTTAGCATAGCTTAGCATAGATCATTGATTAGACCATTAGCATCTCGGTCAAAAAAAGACCAAAGCGCATCAATATTTTTCCTATTTAAAACTTGACTCTTCTGTAGTTACATCATGTACTAAGACCGACAGAAAATAAAAATTGCAATTTTTCTAGGCCGATATGGCTAGGAACTATACTCTCATTCCTGCGTAATAATCGTGGAACTTTGCTGCCATACCATGGGCGCAGCAGGTGGTCTTGGTACACGATGTAACTACAGAAGAGTTTTAAATAGGACAAAATATTGAAACTCTTTGGTCATTTGAGCGAGATGCTAACGGTCTAATCAGATTCAATGATCTATGCAAAGCTATGCTAAAAGTGCCACCGCCAGACCCGGAGATCGGCTGAATGGATTCGAAAACGGTAAAACTCAACTTTTTAACTCTAGGGGAGTTGGAAAATGTTTATTTCAAAAATAGTGGCGTGATCCTTTAAGGGTTTTCCCTCAGTGCTGTTGTATTGCTAAATTTGAGTATTTTATTGCATACTCAGCTTAGAGAATTGAGGGATGAAGTTCAGCCCCTTGTGGAGATGGTCAAAGATGGACGGATTCCTCCTGGAAAGGTGAGTTAAATCTACATAATTAAAGCTGTAAATGGCCTGTTATTCAATTTTTATGTAATTACACTTTTGCTTTGTATCCATTCCATCCTCTAGGGTGCAAAATACCTCATTACGAAACAGCAACTTTATCTTAAGTAAGCCTTACCTTTATCATGTTAAATACTCTAATTATGTGAGTGATTGCATTATTTACATTATACCATATTTATATTCATAGCACAAACACCACCATTCAAAAGTTTGTGGTCAGTAAGATTTTTTTTTTTGGAAAGAAATGGTACTTTTATTCACCAAGAATACATTAAAATGCAGTTATTTTGATCTTTAAATCAATCAAAGAATCCTGAATAAGAATATATCACAGCTTCCACAAAAATATTAAGCAGCACAACTGCCATCACAGAAATAAATATTTTATAAATATAATAAAATAGAAAACAGTTATTTTAAATTGTAGTAATATTTCACGATATTACTAGGTGCATTTTCTAAAACATTTTAAGCAAATTGATTTGATGCTTATTTTCTCTATTACAGGCCAAACTGGACTTAAACAAACTATCTGCAGCCATTTGAAATTAGAGGCAATCACTGTAATTTAATCACGATCCAAACAAAGATGCTACACACAAGTAACATGCAGTTGTTTTTTTAAATTAGATATGCATAATTTCAAGATTTAAAGCAGAATCAGCATGGTCTTACTTTAGCTTTGTGAAATGATGCTACATTAACTCTTTCCCAGCCAGCGTTTAAAAAAAAACAAACAAAGTTGCCAGCCACCGCCAGGGTTTTAGATCTTTTTCACAAAAATGTAATGGCACATAGAATATTTTGTTGTTAGGATATCTGAGCATGCAATGTATCAAAAGAAAGAGAAGACCAACAAAAAACGTTTTATTGTAGCTTCATGCATTCCTTTATCAACACTTAAATATGGGTAAGTTTCATGAAAAAAGCAACATTTTGAACAAAAAGCTGAGAGAATCACGTTTTTGTCAAAGACTACATCCAGATCAGATTCAGAGTGATGATGATCAAACACAGATGGAGTAGATCGAGTCCATCAACACCCCTAATGCCACATTTCATTCAGTAACATTAGGTTTTGATTCATATGATGTTTAATGTTGATGATCACGTTATGTTAAATATGCATCTGCTTGCATACGATCGCTTTTTTGCATCTTCCTCGCTTGTGTTTTGATCAGGAGATTCAGTACT
The DNA here is from genome assembly GCA_023566225.1 of Romanogobio albipinnatus. Taxonomy (NCBI): domain Eukaryota; kingdom Metazoa; phylum Chordata; class Actinopteri; order Cypriniformes; family Gobionidae; genus Romanogobio; species Romanogobio albipinnatus. The sequence continues at coordinate 16,822,395 of CM042254.1, forward strand.
CATTCAGAAGATGCGTAATAGCGCCTCCGTAGCGTCTAAAGCCGGGTGCACAGTGTGATTTTGGCCACGATTTGGCCATCTGAGACAAATTTAGCAAATCCTAAAAGATTCCTCTGATCCTAGGCTAAAATCGGAAGTCTTTGATCATTAGTTTGACATGTTCACCGGTAGCCAATTATAGCTGCACTATGTAACTTTTCCGTCCACTAGAGGTCGCCTATTCAAACTACACCACGTTTGAGCGCAGAATCTTGGGACATGTGGTCTTCACCTGGCAGCCGGTGGAGAAGAATCGGCATAGGACTCGGGCAGAAATCATGTTCATGGATGCGATTATTAACGTTACTTTAGTATGAAGCAGAGCAGGACCGAGTGTTGTGGCGCTGAGCAAGGCCACTGGAGCGATTGTTAATAAGAAGAACGGAACACACGCCTTGCGAGCAGTGGGACTGTTATTATGGCATAGTCGCCGGCGGGACTTTTATTATGCCACAGTCACCAGCACCACTTCTGCTTTTCCAGACATGAATATGAGGTAACCCAGCTCTGTTTATCATATTAGATACATCTGAGTGTGTTAAAAATGAAGTTATGAGGTTACTCTGTGCGTTCGCTCAGCGGCTGCTATGACACTTGTTTACACTGCAGTGAGAGTAAAGCGTTTCTGCAAAATAAAACCGGAAACCGAGGGGAACGCAGATATGATGCAATTGACAGGCGACTCCCTCACACGTCCCGGTTCCTTGCAATTTTCTCACGATTTACAAATATTTGGAAACATTTGGGATGTTGTAAGTATTCAAATGAACAAAATATATAACACTGGCCTAGTGGTTTTTGGATATTTTACTGAAAACAATTTACATAGTGCACCTTTTAATGACCATTGCGATCAAATTTGGCTTCAGACGAATTCTGGCAGTATCAGAAGATTTGCCACACAATCATGCAGTGTGACTTCTCACAACAACCATCAAATTATCTTCGTTTTTCAAGACAAACTATGACCAAAATGAGTGCTGGACGAGTTTTCTTGCGTGCATCTGTTTTTAGCACGCCTTGACTATCGTACAGTCTGACATTAATGACAACTTAGATCTTACAATGTGACATGGCTTACAGCTGGGATCATGTTTGTACAATCTGACAAGGAACAATCGTGAAGACCTATTATAAATCGCAGAGTGTGAAAATTCCGGAAAATTCTGTGTTTGGCAGGGAAGCGTTTTCTCACAAATACCGGAAAATTCTGTGTTTGGCGGGGAAAGAGTTAAACAAACCTGCACAAAACAAAAACAGCCAGGGACTGAAGGAAAATACAAATTCATTCTCTGAAAGTAGGTGGCGCTTAACGGGGGCGATAATAGCATTTTCTTGGTTACCGCTGTAAACAAGCGTGGGTATCTCTGCAGTTTGGACACGGAGGAATGGCCTGTGTTAATGCCCCCTGTTTGCAGACTAATAGTTTCAACACAAATTACATTTTGGGAAATTATTGCAACGCAGTTTGTGTGCAAGTCCGGAACAGATATTGGCCAAAATAAACCCAAAAAAACGTTGATAGCCAGTTGACCAGTGTTAGTTTTACTGTATTTGTGGTCAAATAAATGCAACTTTGATGAGCATAAGACTTCTTTCAAAAACATTAAAAAAATCATACTGACCCCAAACTTTATAACAATATTGCAATTCTATTTTTCACTATGAATATTCCCTTCTTTCCAGCTATTGCACAAACATTAGTTTTTATTTGGTTCTAAAAGCTAAGCGAATTCCAGCACATAACCATCCTGTGATTGAGAGATTGCTGACCTACAGAAATGTAAGTACAATCAAATGTACACTTTTTTTTTTTTAAATCACAGGTATTCATTAAAAAAAGCTTAAAAGATTTCATCTCATTATCACTTTCACAGCTGATAAATGAACTAGGAGCAGTAGATGCTAGACTGGCTCCTCAACTGCGGCAGCTTCTCACTGGAGAACAGCAAGACAGAACTGCAAGGAGATCAGCAGGCAGAAAACATACCAAGGTAATTACTTTTCCTCTTTTTTTCCTCTTTAATCTATGTAAATATTAGCACTGGCTCCATTTTTGCTGAGTTTGACGTGTCTGTTTTAGGTATCAGAAGAGGCTGAGTTGGAAGAAGCAGAGGAGTCAGACTCAGACGAGGAAGCTCTGCGCTTCTACAATGCCATGGCGGAGAGGCAGAAACTCAAGAGGAAAAAGAACGAGATGCAGAACGAGGAAGGGTGAGTCCATTTACAACATTCAGCCCTTGTGGTTTGTCTTAAATAATGTTTCAGAAACCTTACTGTCACTGACTACATTACCAGATTGGTGGAAGAGGCAGGGATGGAGGGAGATGCTAAAAGAAGGATCACCTATCAGGTGAGGTGTTGTGGTTAATATGCCTTCATCTCGCAAGTCAGCCATTGTTGACAGTGTTATCATATTCACATAATATGTTTTGTGAAAAGATGTCCAAGAACAAAGGGCTCACACCCAAGAGGAAGAAGATTGACCGGAATCCCAGAGTCAAACACAGAGAGAAGTTCAGACGTGCCCAGATTCGTCGCAAGGGTCAGGTAAGTGTCATAGGATTCACTTTCATTTTTAAATCACTATCCAAAACAGACACTGATTACAGATTATATGTGTCAGGTTCGTGAGGTGCGGCGCGAGGAGACGAGATACAGTGGAGAATGGTCTGGTATTCGCGCTGGAGTTAAGAGGAGTGTCAAACTCAAGTGATCAAACTACAGATGATACTCGTCCAAGCTTGAATGTGATATTAAAATGGACTTTTCTTGTGTTTCTGTTTATACTCACTGTCCCAGATATCAACAGATGGAAATTACATGTTTTATGCAACAGCTCATATAACAAATGAAATAAAAATCGCAAAAATGATTTTAATGATGAATGCAATGCCATATGGATATTTTCATATTCAAAAATGTACTTCAAAAGTACTGAAGTGTTAAATGTTTATTGCAGAAACATTTTTATACATATTTTTAATTTAATTTACATCAGCAGCTGTTAAAGTGTGATTTGTTGCAGACAGACAGATTTGTAAGAAGAACAGATTTAAGACACTAGGCAAAGGCAAATTTAGGATATCTTCCGAGCATATCATTTTGTTTTTAAACTATGATTAAAGCCCAAAGAATGTAACTAAAATAAAATGCTTGCAGATATCTTCGTACAGAAGAAATTAAAATAAAGGAAATTATTTGATTAGCAACTGAATTTCACAACAGAGAACTTTCCGAACTTGCAGACGTTGATCGGAATGACCACAAACGGAAGTCAATTTTTTCAGGATAAGCTTCTCTGTTAAAATTTTAACCATAATTGTTAGAAGACAACAAAAAAAACATCCAACATCTGCCTGATGGAGCAACTTGAGCCTACATGCTATGAAATCGTTCATACTTTTTATACTTGAGACATAAATTGACTGTGTGCTGCAGTCAGATTACTGACAATCCTGTCCTCAATCTCTACCTCTTTCTGCACTTCCTCATCTGTGAGGACCAGCTCGTGTTGCGTGTCTTTGGTGACAACGACCACATAACCACGGCGTGTGTCAAGAACATTCGCAACCACTGCCTGGTGGTTGTATGTTTCTAAGGCTCGCCGTGCTCGCTCCAAAAGGATGGAGGGGTCTGTTTCCAGCTTGAAAGAGGTGACAAATGCCTGAGGTGCCCAGTCCTTCACCAATGGGGACAGCATCTTGGGAACCATCTTCATACTTATCTAAATAACATAAGAAGACGAGTGACTTGTCATATGTTGTTTGGAGCCTAGATGAACTGAATGTATAGCAGCACAGGGGTTTTCTGCAAAGGAGTGCTGGGAAAAGTTTAGAGAAAAACTAAAAAATGTATTAATAAATTAATTTAAATAAATAATACATCAAACAGTACAGTATTATAGTGAGTAGAAAGACTAAAAACTAAATGTTTTATGTATTTATAATAACTTTTTTTTCATAAATTGGGTCTTAATCCATTAAGATATATAGCTGATTTTAAAATGGGGGATTCTAAAAGATTGAAAACCCCTGTCCTAGCAGTCTGAATTAATACTTGTATTTTCATACAACACCTGAAGTGGCCCGTTAGAGGACTGAATTTTATGTTCTGGCATTTCAGATGCTGGGATATAGAAATCAGAAACAGCAGCAGCCAAATAAAACATAGCCTTGGACCCTAGGAGGGAAAAACTGAATTAGTTATAATTACTAATAATCCCACTAAAAATGTATTCGGCTTAAAGTAATCAAAAAGTGGCTTTGTTCACCTATGGAGCTTAATGCTTGGGCTGCAACTTTGAGAAGATGGAGGTACTCAGACAAAGTGTTGAATTCCACCGGCAGCAGTAATCCTGCTGCTTTCACTGCCTGATAGCGCTTTAAAACCTTTGCAATGTTTGGAAGTGTGTTCTGATCCACCAGGATCTGACCAGTGTCCTCCTTATCAGTCTCTAATAGTAAGCTATCCAATAAATTGACCCCTGTGTATAGACGAGTGTATGGGTAGAGAGAACGATGCCTGTGCAGAAAGATCACTGCATAGCCTGAGTCCAGGAAATACTCCGCAGAGGATGCCCCTCGCCGACCACTGCTGAAGTTGTCCAGGAATCGTACCGTTCGGGATTCCAGAGGAACTTTAGTTCCTCCCGAGGTGATCAAAACTACTCTGTGGCCGGCTGATCTGTGATGTTCAGCAAACTCTGTCATGAGTTTCCTGACGTCCTCCACATGAGAGGGGACCGTAAATTCTTCAGACAGTTTTCCATCCACTGCACTTGAGGATGAGGGGTCAGAGTGGGCCATTGTAAACCTGAAGAAAACAAAAGTTTCAGTTGTTGAAGTGTTATCAATAGGCATGGGGTTATGAATGCTAATTTTGAATTTAAAAATATGCTAAAGATGATCATCTGACACATTCCATTCTCAGAATAATATGGCATTACATGCTACATAATTGTCACTGAGCAGCACTGTATCAATATACTATTGTTGGTCAACTGTTAAATGAAGGTCAGATGAAATCACACTTAACTTGCACTAATTCCAAAACCAGAAAGAGTATCATAATTATTATGACTTTCACCTGACAAAAACGAATGTATTTTCTTTACTACACTAATCGTATGTGTTGCTACATACAAATAAAAACATTATCGCTGTCAGTGTATGCTTGTTATCGCGCTGATATTGATAAAATAACTAAATAAGATAAACAAAGGTTTACCTGTTTTCTCACTCACAAATAAAACGCGAAAAAATATAATTAACTTGCGAATGACCTTAATAAACTTGAACTAAGTGTGTGACAGATCAGCGGAGCAGTTCCTACTACACTTATAGTGGTTGAGTATGCGCATGCGCAGCTTTGGCTGTTGTGATTGGCTCTGTCAGAGGTCTGCTGTGTAAATTTCAAAATAAAGGTTTTTAGCTTACTGTTATTCCCTCCGCTTTTATGTGGATCATGGAACACATGGAAAGACAAAAGAAGCACACAAGAAAACAGAAATAAAATATACAAGGACAGTATACGTTATTTATTTGATTATTTAATTTACTATGGTCAATGCACAGTAGTGTAATGTTCCATCCAATACACACACACACACACACACACACACACACACACACACACACACACACACACACACACACACACACACACACACACACACACACACACACACACACACACACACACACACACACACACACACACACACACACACACACACACACACACACACACACACACAAAATGAATAAAATAAAATAAAAAAGGAACAAAAGAGAAAACATTGCATTGTAGGCGTTGTAGGAGGAATGAACTACAAAATATTTGTAAAACATGTAGTCCACTTCCAGGTTCACAGGGGGCAGCATTGTTTAAGCAATGCGAAATGATAAGTATTTCTACAGCTAAAAACTGTCATTTTGCAAACATTAAGGGCTTGGGTTATAAAAACGTAGTATTGCGAATTTTATATTTACCCATTCTAAAAATAAAGCTTAAGATATTACCCATCTCTTTATTAAAAGGTTCACAATTATTAAAAAGATGAATTAACAATGGAATAAAATACAAAAAATAAAGAAGCCTTTATTTGAAAACAGAAACACTTGGGGTACAAAAAAGGTAAAACAAGTGAGGATTATTTTTCTTCCTCGAGACAGTGTGGATACATACTAATTAAAATAAAAAAATTCGTGGGTACTATTCACACCTTCAGAAAATGTATATTAGTATATACCGCAACTCATTCGACAGAGGCTTTATGATCTGCTTTGTTAATAGAAGCAAAGTTTCTTATGAATCGATTAGTACATTTAATATTCGAAGTCAGTTTTATTGTACGATACGATTATGTTTATTATGATAATGATAAATGTGCAAAAGTCATAATAATTTTCATTATATTTTGACGATAATTGTTTGTACACTAAAGGCACTACTTTCCGGCTGCAAGCCCTGTCGCAGCTTGGTACAGTGGGCCGTTCTCCGGCTAATGCCCAAAAGTAGTTCCGGATTTTTGATCCGCGCAGTCCCCGGATGTTAGCTATTCAGAGAGAAAGACGAACGAGCGAAAGAGAGGCGGAGAAGCCAGGAGACGCCACGGACAAACCGGTAAAGGGATTGCGGGTCCAAACCCACGATAAACACGAAGAGCTGAGGCTCATTTCGAGGAGAGAGAGGGAGCTGTGTTCGAAAAAAGGAAGGGGAGGGGACGGCTAACTTTGACAGACCTGCACTGGCCTCCAGTAGCGGACACGAGCCTGGGTGAGTGCTGGTGAACGTTACAAGCTCGCGACATGGAGCTCGCGAAGTTGAAGTCAGGGCCCGCGAAAAATGGACGACTTTAACTGTTAGTTGTGTGGTGCTGAAGTTCTGAGTAGAGCGGGAGGACGAGCGTTCAGGCCTCAAGTGGTATGTTGCTGCCGCCGTCGGTCGGGGGCAGGTGGGGACACTGCAAGCTCCACTGTGACAGGAGAACAAGTTTAGTTAGCATGCCAGCTAGCCGCCAATACGGTTTTTGTCAGACAGGTAGCGAGAGTGAGCTGCTAATTAGCCGCCAGCTTTACTTTAGCTCGCCTGCTATTTGTTTGCGTTATCTGACAGGCGTCTGACGTGAAATATTTGTGACTGGAACTCGGTCAGTAAGGCGAGCTGGAGCTTTTCGACCGGGTACTGCCAAACGAGCAACTTTAGGTCCTGTCAACTAACAGTAGTTGGAGGTGGAGGCCGTATCTATTAATATTTTGGAAACAGACGCGCGGCAGCTGCGTGTCATTTTAAATACGAATCCTGGCCAACTTGTGGTGCCATTAATATGCATACGAGCTCTGTGTTGTGCTAACCAGAGATGTTAGATTGTCTATGGAGTGGTATTGAAATATTTAGTTTGACTGAATGAAGTTGTACATGAGTTATTTACCTCTTCTGTCGGCATGTGGTGTATGAATTAGCAGTATAGGTGAATTTTGACGACGAGTGATAATACTTCTCGAATATTATATAGAGCCACATCTGCAAGATTTCATACACATTATATCTAGGCAACCTTGGCTGGCATATCTAGTCAATGCAAGACTGGTCCTTCGTCTAGTCAGCAGCTGGAATCTTACCCGCTGTCTGTATTTGGGGTTTCCCCTCTAGCTACTGCAAATAGAGACCTTTACTGTCATGTTGTGCTCTGTGTTGAATGTGCCTTCATGTTGTTTATATCGCGATGCGTTATAACGTTTTAATTTACATGGGGCTACCAAAATTTGACATTAAGCCACGACACCACTAAATTTGTTTAATTTAGTTGACATTAGATTTTAAAGGATACAGGATATGTCTTCATAACAGTCCATATATTGAATTATTTTCTTCCATGTTTTTAATCTTAGTATTTGTATATGTAATTTCTGCTGTAGAATGACAAGCAAGCATTTCAAAGTGCAAACGGTCACTGACATCTTGTGCATATGACAGATAAACTTGAAACTAAATCAGAAAACACTGTCAACAGTCAGAAAATAAATAATTTCCATCATGTTTTTTAGGAATAAAATATAAATCAGGCAGAAGATATATTAACAACCCCCTCTGTAAAAACATCAGAATATAGATGGGAAAGTTTGCTACTGAAGTGGAGATTTCTGGCAATAAAAACATCCTTTATATATTTTACTGAAAATGTACATGTGCATATAGAGAAAGTGTAATAAAATAAACATTTACATGTGAATTTTGGATGTTTTCTTTTGACTAGTCTGAAAATGTTATGGAGCAAAATAGCCCAACATCTCAATTCACCAGTGCATGAAAAACAATGGTTTTGCTTGTAGTTAACAAAGACAACCTGTCTGCATATTTTTGCATGCACGTTACATTTGTAATGGCCTGATAAAGTTTGACCATCAGCATTCTATTAGTTATAATGGGCCACCCCCCCATTCACTAAAAGAGGAGAGTATAAGAATGGAGAGATGTTGAACTATGTACCAGCATGCTTAAAATATTGAATGATAGACACATGTGAACTACCCGAGACATATTTTCCCCACCCAGTCAGTGTGGCAGTACAATAGTGTGAAAGATTCACGTTAGCACCAGACTTGTTTGTCTTTGGGTTGTCAGCTCACAGAACGCAGAAAATGATTGAACCATCAGTTGCCTGTCAGAACATGCCTGGTGGTTCTTGTGCTGAAACTGATGCCGTTTAGTATTTACAATTATTGCTTCAAAAACATTGTTACATTTGTTTAAAAAATGATTCAAATCATGCAAGTTATGCTGGCAATATGATCTCTATAACTTTTTGTATTAATATAAAATGTTTTATCAGACTTTCAGGCTATAGGGGTGGGAGATATCAATCTTAGATCACTATATGATTTCACAATAATGATATATATCACTTAATAGTTATTTTTGCTTTAAATAAAGTTATGATATCAAAATTGAATTGATTTTTCATAAATCTTATCTCCAATTTCAAAATCACATAAAAATGAAAATTAGCCTAACTGACATACCGGTAAGTTAAAAAAAACCCTCAAGCTCACTAAAGACAAGTACACTTTAAAATGGGAAAATGGGAAGAAAGAAAATGATTACAAGCAATAGGACAATAAACTACAATAGAACAAAGACAAATTAAACTTTAGAAGTAGATACTACATATTGTATAAAGTAATCAAATCTAAAAGAAAACGACGACAACAAAAAAACTGTTAATCAAATATACATTTCCTATTAAAGTTACATTCTAATGATAATCTTTCAAGACGACACACCACAGCAATGCCATGTGAGCATTACCACGATAGAGATGATAGACACGGTTAATCGTGTCTACTGGCAATCGCCCACCCCTATCAGGCTATATGTTTTGGTCAAACTCAGGCCTCTCTCTCTCTCTTTTTATTGTAAATCTTTAATAACCAGGATACCAATTTATGCAATTTTATTCAATTTGATCGGCTAATACCATACATAACCAAATTAATTTCTGCTTGCTTGCTCATGGTTTTGCTGTTGTTTTCCCACCAAAATGTCATTTCCTGGAGGATAATGTCATTAGGGACCTGACATTTGTTAGTTAAATGTATATTATAAATAGATATTAGAAAAGACTAACAGGGTGGAAAGTGACTGAGAACACAAGAAAAACCTATGAATTGATTAGCAGATAATACTTGTTTTGTTTGAAACAATTTTATTAGATAAATATTTAAATGTTATAATGAGTAAATGTTTAGTCGATCAAGTTTCAAATTCTTCTCTTCATAAGAGTAAAACTGATATGATTCACATCTTTACATTTTTATATTAAAGGTGCCCTAGAATGAAAAATTGAATGAACCTTGCCATAGTTAAATAACAGGAGTTCAGTACATGAACATCACATACAGTGAGTCTCAAACACCATTGCCTCCTCCTTCATATGTAAATCTCGTTTGTGAAAAACACCACGGAAAAATAGGCAAATCTCAACATAACACCAGCAGTGATGCAATACACGGGATCATTAATATGTACGCCCCCAACATTTTCATAAGCAAGCACATGTTCACTATCTGGCGAAACTGCGCAGCCGCCGTATCAACTGGAGTTCTGCAGCAGTAAACTTGACGCGAGGATAGCGAGCATGGCAGATCATGGAAACAAATGTTGTGTTCCAGGCTGTGCAGGGGATGTGAAGACGTTTCATACTTTTCCCACAAATAAAACATGTCAACAGGCATGGTTGATGTTTATTTATAATCGGATACCGCAACAATTTAATTCAGAGTTGTTCGTTTGCTCAGCCCATTTCACCACGGACAGTTTTATAAACCTGGGACAATATCAAGCAGGCTTTGCTCAGCGTCCGACACTGAAGAAAGGGGCAATTCCAACCATATATCTGCAAGCAGTAAGTGATTTTATCCACTTCTTGACTGTCTAAACCATTTCTGATTAAATCGAAAGTTTCTTAGAGAGACAACATTAACGATAATATTCCTGTTGTTGTCTATATCCAACGCAAGATGCTATACGGTAAGAATAGGATAATCCAAGTGGCTTACATAACTAAATAGTATGTCTAATGACAAAGGTTAATATTATTTCATGCCAGTGTTGTCATAAATTAGTAAATGCAACCATAGATACGTAACATACTATGTTAGTTTAGTTGCTTACACATAGCTCACTCGATCCTTCTAGCTAACGTCAACACCTCCACCATTTAAGTTGAAACGATAGTAATTTGATATTTATTTATTTATATTTTTGACAACTGAAGTATGATTATATACTGATTGATATATATAAGGTTCAATGCCTAATCTCTCCATTGTCAAGACGGTCAGTAAAGTTGTGCCTGCTATCATTGAGCCGCAGTGAAACAGCCAATCAGAGCAGAACTCTGCATTAATATTCATGACCCTTCCAAATAAGGCAAAAACAGACCATTTCATCCTGGGGAAGATTTCTAGAGTTGTAAATGGACCTGTAAAACCGTAGCTGGACAATTATTGACCTTAAATAAGCCATATACCCTCTATGTAGATACCAGAGAACAATTTAAAATGTTGTTTCAAATAATTCTAGGGCACCTTTAATGTATAAGGATATTACATGCATAACGTTACATAGGCACATAACATAAATAATTTATTATTAGTGTTAATATTCTCTTAGAGCTTTTTTACGTCTTAGCTGATATTACAGTGAAGCCGATTGAGAATAGCCATGAAATAAGTTTTTGTTACTCTGGTTTTAAATCCTGTCTTAAGAAAGGTATTAGCCCTTAAGTGTCTTTTATCTTTCAACTTGTTCTGTATGTTGTTCATTAGTGCTTTGCTAAATGGGTTGGAATGGGAGCTGTTAAAGAGCACAAGCATGGCATCTGTTGTAGCGTAGCATAACTGTTCCCATGCCAGGATCTGACGAGGTCTCGGCTGCAGTATTGCATACAGACTCGTCTCCGTCTTGCCCTCAGGCCTCAGTGGGCATCCTGCCGCTATGTCTAAACTCACCTGGAAACTGCTGGCATTATGCATTCCACCACCTTTATCATCGCTAAACGACGCCATAGGCTACACGCCAAATGGGGCATTGTATGGTGCTTTAGATCTTTAGTGACTGCGTTATTAATTTTTTTATAGGTTGGAGCTATATGGTGTTCAGTGTAATGAGCTGTCTTTACCGTTACACTGTTTACAGTGTTTTTTGAGGCATTAGCAATTTTTTTTCCCCCCTCTGCAGAATTGGTTGATGAGATTTTGTCCCACATTTAGAAAAGTTAAGCCTTTTTCCAGCTGTGCTGCACAAACATCTGTTCTCTCACATTTGTGTCGTGTGACACCAGTGTATCATTTTCTGTCTGGTTGCAACAAGTGGTTTGCTTCCCATTTTCCCCATTAGATTTTCATAGTCAAATTTAATTTGTAATGTTAAGAAGCACTGTAATGACATTGAATTAGTAGTAAGGCGTGTGTAGATTGAGCACTGACGTGGGCAAAGAAGAGACAACCCCTCACCTTTCGCATACCAATTGCTCATTTGGAATTCAGCGGTGGCCCTTTGCCCAGCCCTGTCTCACTCAGAGGCTTTTAATTTTTCCCCCTTGTTGAAGTGATTATTCAAATGGCAGTCCGTGAGATGAAGTTATCAGACCCCTGTTGGTAAATGGGGTCCAGGCAAGCTAAATGCATGGCTTCCCCAGATCAGAAACCGCCCATCAGGCAACCGCTTGTTACATTGCTCCTACTCTCCCTCTGGCGATGACTTTAAATATCTTGATAAAAATAATGTTTATTGTTACTCTATTATGTATTATCATCTTTTACTTCCTGTTACCCTCAGTGGTTGTCAGTACGTGTTGGTGCTTGTTAAGCATAGAAATTAGCCAGAGCATAGCACTCTTGCAATGCTAGTGTTAAAATAATTAGGGTTTATTAGTTAAATGCAGAATCATTTACATTCTGGTAAGCAGTGTTGATTCAGACAAGCTGCCACCATTAATGTTACAGCCTCTTTCTTTTTAGGGATTTGATAAAGAACATATTTTCATAATCGATTAGTCTGTGATTCTCTGAAACACTAGTCAGCTAATCAGTGTCAAGGAGGTCCAGTACACTTGGGTTGTATTCTTTAAAGGTGCAGTGTGTAAATTTTAGCGGCATCTAGCGGTGAGGTTGCGAATTGCAACTGCCCATCACTCACCCCTCCATTTCGAAGCACATAGAGAAGATACCACTTGGGGGTGGGGGACACTGGACAAAGATGTCGTTGTCTGAGTCAGCAGAGAGTGACTAGCGCTCCGTAGAGCAGTTTGTCCCTATAGGGCTACTGTAGAAACATGTCGGCGCAAAATGGCGACTTCACTGTAAGTGCAACTGTGAGTGCAGCTTAAAGGGTTAGTTCACCCAAAAATGAAAATTACCCTATGATTTACTCACCCTCAAGTCATAGGTGTATATGACATTATTCTTTTAGATGAATAACCCAAGCATTATAATGGCATTGACTTGAATGACTTGAATTGACTTGAGTCGTTTTTTAAAGTCCATAAAAGTGCATCCATCATCATAAAAGTGCTTCACACGGATCCGGGGGGTTAATAAAGTCCTTCTGGTGTGAAAGTGGCATGTTTGTGTGAACTAACCCTTTAAAAGCTGTTAGATATAGGGTTGTGTTGGCAATATTGATTTCTCAATTTCAACTGATGAACCAAATGTTGATTTTAAAATCCTAATATTGATCTTTTAGTACATGTTGTTTTCTGTTAATGCACAACTAATTCTGTAACTTCACTGACCATCACATTTTGTCACCTTAAACTGTACCAATGGCGTCCCACTTGTTAGTCGCACTAATAAATCGGTTGTTGGTCGTCTTAGTCAACCATTTTGGCTCATCCCTATTTTGCATTGTTTATTTCATGCTGTTGCAATAATGCCTTGCATGCTGAAGCAAAATCCAATATGAAGCCTTGCTGTGCTAGTGGTGAGAGTCAGTAAGTAGCTCGGTCTTCATTAGCAAAGCCGTTCATCACTAGAATGCAGATGAGCTATGAAGCCATTCATCTATGATACCAATTTGAATGTTTGCAGTCATATTGTGTGAGCCCACTTTTTCATGTACAAGACGTCTCTTTATGTGAAAGATCACTGGGGGATAATTGCACTTAAGTGAACCTCATTTAGAACTGACCAGGGCAATTACAGTAACTGCAGTTTCATGGCCAGGCGTTTTTGGGCTAGATCGCATTTTCAGGGCAATGATCAGATTCAGTGAATGACAATTAAAATATTTTAGCGAATACGAAAAAAAAAAGAAGCTTTTCACAAGGTGTTACGAGGTGAGCTGAAGCCAACACAGTTTCTTCAGGCGAAACCCCTGGGGCTTTTGGGAGCTATTTTATTATTAATGTTATTCAGGAGCCAAATTTTGAGTTTTGCTCAGCTGGGTGCTTTAATCTATTTTTGCTGTAAATTAATGAATTTTTAAAGAGCCCCTCACTAGATATGGGAATGCTGCACTGGTTCAGAGTTTTTCAAACAACCCCCCACCCCTGGGAAGAGGAGTGCGGATCTACCGAAGCACTATACTTTCATTTTTTATTAATGCTGAAATACACTGCCAGAGCTCTACTAGTCTCTCCGTGTACAGAGAACTTTGTTAGATGTTGGTCTGTGCTGTGCTGCACTGGCAGATCCAACAGCAGTTGGAACTCCAGATATGCAGTGCAGTGGACAGATTGTGTGTCATACGCCCCCATTACCTGGCTGGAGACCCGCTCTACCATCCAGATCAAGTGTTTCACGGATGCAAATGGGGCCTTGGTTGCCTTTTTGGCCTCTTGCATTGGTTTGACTGACCTCCTTCCCAATCTACTGTAGCATTTTGTGGTTTCAGTAGGTTGCATGTTGTCAGTCACTTTCATTAACCATACGGCATTACCTATTTGACTACACATGCCCTCTGTTCACCACAGGCACGTCAGTGAAATGTTTGGGGATACACCTTGGTGTATATTCATTCCTTTTGGTATGACTGCAGAAAGAATTGTTGCTGCATTGCCTATTTGTCCTTGGCGAAACAGGCTGGTCTGCAAGGGTGCTTCACAGTGGAATGTAAGGACTTTGTGTATCTTGTCTCTTAAAACAGTAGAGCATCACAGAATATTTCACTTAGTGCATACTAAAGGTAAAGGATACTCTCTTGTTCAGCAGAGACATGAGACATGGATGCTTGTGACCAGGGAAAGGATTTTACCTAGATTTCACAGCTTAAATAATCATAATCAAGCTGCACTAATAATACCATTTAATAACCATTTTAATTACTTTAGCTTACTGCACACTCAGCTGTAGTTACAAATGCACTTCTGGAGAAGCCCTAATAACTTGCTAAAGATGGACAATTATCCATGCTCTGTGCTCAGAGAGCAATTTCTGCCCAGTTCCCTCCATGTTTTGGTTAGTTTTTCCCCCAAATGAGTCTTGAATAGCCAAAGCTGTAATGCAGACGCTAATTGGTTTAGTTGCTTTAGAAATGTTCAAGTTTGTTGTTAAAGTTGCCTTTAAAAATGGCAAAATGGCAGATTGTTTATTTTAAATAGTGTTGCATTTATTCTGTATTTCAAAACGTCTTTAAAAGGATTTAAAGCTCTTAATGTTACACTTTTCAACTTTAATTTGACATAGTATTATGCTAATTGAAGAATTGAATAATGCTTTAGGTCACTTTCCTGAAGCAGTTTCATTACTTAATATAACTAAGCTGAACCAGAACACCACAATGTTGCACTTCTACGTCTCTTTGAGAAATGCTGAAGTTTTAGACATTTTGCATCATAAAAAATGTTTGCTGTTTGCAGTGTTTTGAAGGAATACTCAATATTATTTTCAACGTGAGTAGCATGCAAATGCTTCATAGGCTGACCAGGGAAGTAGCACCAAGTGATGTTTGCTTAGGACGGGTGAATTAATACTACAGTTAGGCTTTTATTGTTGTTTAAGTTAGTTGCAGTGTTTAACACATGCTACCAAATAAAAGTTTGGAGTCAGGAAGATTTTATAACTCCCCACTCCCCACTATTGACGCAAATGTCTGTCATTAATAAGACCGCCTTCCTGCCATTTATGTAATTTTCGGTGTTTACACTGTTATACGGAAGGGGTCGCTATTAGGGCTGGGCGGGATATTGAGTTTGTACAATATATCGATATATTTTTTAGATGCGATACGGAATGAGGCAATATCGTTTATATCGATATACAGTAGATTGATACGAACGCATCTGAAAAATAGCACGCAGAGCTGATGCAGGGAAAGTGCATGATACAACTTGTTCTAAACATGACATGTGATCTACATTAAGGGCTCCAAAATAACTGGTAAGATATAGTTAAAGGGGGGGGTGAAACACTCAGTTTCAGTCAATCTCATGTCAATCTTGAGTGCCTATAGAGTACTACTGCATCCTTCATATCTCCGAAAAGTCTTTAGTTTTATTATATTTATAAAAGAAAGATACGCTGTACCAAGTCTTTCCGGAAAAAAAAAAAAGAGCGGCTGGAGTGTGGGCTGTATCGTGTGGGCGGAGCTAAAGAGTCACGAGCGCGCACAGCGATTGCGTTGAGTGTGTGAAAGCTGTGACATCCTTAAACGTGGGGAAAACTTTATCCTAAATAAACCATGGAGATCAATCGGATTTAGCCAATCATATATGATCCAGAATCAGATCTAGAGGCTGAAATGGAACAGGAGAAGCAGCAACGACTACAGCAGGATGTATCTATGGTATGTACTGTAAAACGTATAACTTATAACTTATAATGGTACCTGCTTAAAGCAGCTTGTCATGCGCGAGTTTTGCAACATTGTTGTGTGTTTACTCATGGTTTATGATGACATAATTTGATTTATGGACTGTATGCGATTTAATGTTAGCAGTAGCAAGCGGAACGGAGACTAGTCAGACTAGTGCGTGTTTACATAGAAAAACAATGGAATAGTAGCGCATTTGAATGAACTAGTCAATAGCTAACAACACCAAGACATTTGAAGCAGTTTTACTCACCGCCTGCTTCCAACCTTAATCGCTGGAACCGCTCCATCTTTCAGAGTTAGACGAGCTACAAATCCGGCGTTGAACTGGGCTTTGTTTATAAAACGATCGTCGCCGAAATGCAGGGATCCCATTAACGCTGGGTTCTTTGGGAAGCTGTACAGGGTTGTCTTGGGTTGTCCTGGACAACCAAAAACACACATCTTTGTTGACATTGTTGATTTTGTGAAGTCCTGTGACTGCAGCGGAGCCGAGCACAACGCTCTAGTCGCACGCACGCCCTTCCGGGAGAAGAGCCCGTACGGCCCGTACAAGGATATTCCGCCCCATCTGACGTCACATATACCCATACTCGAAAAAAACTTTCCGAAACTTATGAGAAACTGGAAGGAGTATTTTTGGCACAGAAATACTCCATCAAACGTCCAACTTTCTTTTTTTTTTTTGGAAACTTTGCCCATGTTTAGCATGGGAATCCAAGTCTTTAACAGGGTAAAAATCTCAGTATGCATGAAACGGCATGTTTTTATCACGGTTTTAGGGTCTCGGGTTCGGTATGTACTATGCAGACGTGTACGATTCTGCATCAATGCAGTAATAGACCATAATCGATTATAGCCTACTAAAGTTTAGCTTTAGTGGCTACTAAAGTCACATCCGCTTCTTGCACTAGCGTAAAACACAAAAGCGAGTAATAAAAAATGCATTTACAACGTTGTGTGAACGTTTCGTGTTTCATGGGCTTTTAGTATTTATTAATGTTTGTTAATTCTAAATGGTCCTGTCACCTGCTGTGTTCAGACTTAAGTTGTGTTTGATGTTTGCTACATTCAGGAAGTGTACTTTCTTGGAGCAGATAAAATAAAAAGGAGTTCACATTTCTGACTACTTGTATTCATTGACAAAAATGTAGTCATGTGCAGTAATATTGAAAATTGGGATTGCAACGCATCGTGAGCGATATTGAATCGAATTGAGTTGTTGACATAATCGCATTCGAATTGAATCTTGAGACCAGTGACGATTCACACCCCTACTGTTGAATTAGTACTGAGTGCCTGTTCAAACCCAGAAGGCAATGTGTGCTGTTTCTGTCTCACTTGTGCTTATGCGCTATCAACACCTGGGTGATGATGGTGTATATGACTGGTCATATTAGAGCATACGGCACTTGTGTTGAACAAATTTTACAAAGTTACTCGCTGTTGTAATGTATTGGGTTGCCAGAATGTTCCCAGACAGGAGATTTATGTAATGCAGACAGTGGCTGTGTCTGTGGCTTGTCTCCATCGCTTGTCATGCTGAACTGCAACACGTGAAGAACTGTGATGTCATCAATAGATTTACATTCTAACAGTTGATTGGACAGCTACTCTCACGTGAAATGCATTCAGTCCATCGACAGAAACACATTAGTGGAACCATATTATAGATGCATTGTCAGATTTGAGATTAACAGCGGTGCAAGTGCTTGCCGAACCGTGGGTGGATAACAGTCCAGTTCTATTTATTTATTAATTGTTTTGTTAAGGAATGCATTGCTTATATTAATATAAATATAAGCCGCCTTTTCTAATGAAGGAAGACATAGATTCTGTATGCTGTTTACATTACTTTACATTTTTAATTTAATGCATTTCTGTATTGAAATATTTTTGGATTAAAGGTGTCATGAACTGGCTTTTAAATTTTTTAATACTGTTGTCTGAGGTCAACTTATGACATTTGTGTGGTTTTTACATTAAAAAAACATCATCATAATTATAAGTAATAGGCTATTTTCTACACTGGTTTTGAGCCTAGCTCCTGAAACGCTCACTGCTATGATTGGATAACCGTTTTGCATATTATAATGAGCAAATCAGCATGATCAACTTCTGCGATTTATATTTTTCCTTCAATTATCAAGTCAAGAGAGTGAACAACGCACATCAAGAAAGGAATTTTATTTCACTATCTAAGATAGCCCATCTGGCAGCCAGACTTGAAAAAGCATAGCCCTGGGACATCGGCCTTTGCGAGCCCTGGCCCATACATATTCGAGTCTGATCACGAATCGCAGGACAATGAACCAACAACACCTCATAGTCCAAGGATACTCCAGCCTATGACAGCGTGGTTAGTTATCGTTAATTATGTTTAGTTAGACGTGTACACATAATCAGTAGATATCAAACAATCTGTATCAATGCAATACTGTCACATATAAAAACTTTTTTTTACTCGCATAAGTGTGTTATATCATTCCTGTCGGATCCAGAAGGCACAGCATCGTTTAATCTCATCCTGTCTGCAAATCCAGTCTCGTTTACAAACAAATCCACAGTTAAATGAAGCAAACAAACGTAGTGCGCAATGTCTTCCCCACATGAGCTGGGTCTTCATTAATAATAAAGTTCAACCATGCATTGCTAATATTGGAATCCGTATGAAGCTTATGCGGCATGTTTATTGCTTGGAAGTTCGATCCTGTTTAGTTCCATGTAGGCCTATGTTATTTATGTTACATGTCAGGTAGGGGTGGGAGAAAAGGTTGATGCATCGATGCATCGCGATTTGTTATCCAACGATTCAGAATCGATTTTCAAAAATTCAGAATTGATTCTGTGTTCAATTCAAACGGCCACTTCACCACTGTGCACGCGTGCGCGGTCACCGGCCAAACAGAACCTCCCGTTGATAGGCGAACGTTCGTATGCTGGTGAATTGCCTTTAAGATAAAATGGACAAACTATGACCTGCTCAGGGGCGTCGCACCCGTGGGGACACTTTTCTTCGGTTAAGGCGGCGTTGCACTGCACTCTGACGTCACAGGGAAGCACATTCGCAGATTGATTATTTGCTGAGCCAGCTGTCAATAAAAGCTTTTCTTTGACTAACAAGGACGTTTTGCAGCTCTGAAACTTAAAGGAAATTCTTATATTACCATGACCTTTTATAAATCAAAAGCTCAAGGGAAAGTTCATTTCTCAATTCATGACCCCTTTAAGGCATACAAATGTAATTTAAGTGCATAATGGTTGCGGTTATCTTAAAATTGTGAACAGGCGATTATGTAATTATGACAGGTTCAATGACACCATTTTATACAATCTTCGGTCAGCGTGAGCTACTTTATTGTTTTTTACTGTCTCACCTGTCTTCTGATTAAAATGTGTTTACAGCATCATTACAGGCCTGCTGTGGTTTGGTAAAACTGGCACAGGAAGTGTTTAATGCATTTAGCACACTATCGAGCATATGTTAGTCATGGCATTCTGTGGTGCATTTCACTTAAGTTCTTTCAGCCTTTTAATAGTTTTAATAGTTTAATAATAGTTTTAATAATTAATAGTTTCTGCTGCACTAAATTGTTCTTAATATTCCTCTTAAAGGGATTGATTCTGCCATTCGGCTTCAGAAAGTCCTTGAATGAAGCCAAAGAAGTGCTCAGTGAACCTGGGGAGCGAAGCTTTAAGATGATGTAGCTGACACCATAAGCGTCACATCTCCCTCCCCTTGAAGCCCCTCTCTCTTCCTGAATTCTCACACTGGTGCATTCAACTGTCTTCTCTCACTTAACAAACAAGAGTTCTGTGGAGAATGCCTCATGTTACTCAAATGAGTCATATTTCCTTTGGACTCGGTGCTGCTCCCTTTGCACAGCTTGAATTAACTCGACGTGGGGAGGGGCGCTCTCATCCCCTTTTGACTCCAAAGCTTTCGGAGGCTTGGTCAGTGCCATTGGCCTTGTGGTGGTGTGTCAGTGATGGGACATGAGCCACACTGATCAATGGGTCTTTTAGAATGCCAGATCCCTTGGTGGCTGACACCACTGACATCAGGATGGGCCGGCTGAGTCATCGTCTCTTAAATAGGCCGGCTGGAATCCTAGCCCTTGGAGTGACCCCACCAGTGGCTGCAGGAGAGGAGGAAGCTGCACCTGGTGTCTAAACTCACTTTTATGAACAAAAAAAAAACATACCCACCCCAAAGTTTTGAATAAGAGTCTATGTGAATCTGTATTTCAGTTTATTACTGTGTATTGATACTAGGCATGTCACGGTATCACATTTTCATGTTGCGATGATTGCTGAAGCTTTTATCACGGTATACGGTATTATCACGATATTGAAACAAGCTGCAAAAAAAGTGGTTATACTATAACAGGTTTAATAACTTTTTTTCTTGTAACAAAAAGAACTGAACATTTAAATAAAGAAATAGACAAAAATGTATTAAGTAAACAAATGTTTCAACTAGGGATGCACTGAATCCAGGATTCGGTTTCAGATTCGGCCGAATATTGGGCTTTTTGATTTTTTTGTTCACCAAACGGGACTCTAGGCTTGCACTACGCGTGCTCCGCTGGTCGAACGTAATGACGCCGGCCGCCGTTGATTATAGGAACTTATACTACGGGACCGTTGAATGCTTGAATCTGATTGGCTGATGAACGTTCTGAGGTGTGCAATTATTTTCTGGGAGATGCTGCTTTGTCTCGTGGTGGCAAGGAGTCAAGGACCCTAAACAATAGCCGCTGTTAAAACATTTGGGTTTGAACCATCTGAAAGAATACGAGTTGTGCAAAAAGGAATCTACAGACAGCAGCCAAGTAGGTTTGGTGCACGCGTGTAACGTTACCAAACGGTTTCCGGGTGCAATCTTTAACAGTTAACAGCCGGCTTGTTTTAAGCGCGGAACCCACTTCAATCCGAGTTCCCACACGAACATATTAAGTATTCAGTCCATTTTATCACGAAATTCAAACGATAAATGCTGTTAATAATTATTCGCGCGAATCGCGTCCGGAGTGAACGCCACATTCAGTCTTTTATTTTTTGTGTCATGCGTCACAACACTTCCTTGAGTTCCAGGCGTTTCCGTGTTGTAAATAAAATCATTAAAATATTAAATGTGTCATTCTCTTTAAGTCACGCTCAGAAATGTTTCATTTTCATATTAAAATTTAGTT
Source organism: Romanogobio albipinnatus (assembly GCA_023566225.1). NCBI lineage: Eukaryota > Metazoa > Chordata > Actinopteri > Cypriniformes > Gobionidae > Romanogobio > Romanogobio albipinnatus. The sequence continues at coordinate 16,843,946 of CM042254.1, forward strand.
TGCAGGTCTGTTTGTTACAAAGGTTATTAGTCTTTGTTTAAGTTAGTTAAAATTACAACAGTGTTAGCTCAGGTCCATTAACAACAACTTTTGATTTTAAAGTGTTATTAAATGTTGAAATTAACATTACCTAAAATTAATAAATGCTTTTGAAGTATTTTTCATTGTCATTTTATGTTAACCAATGAGTTAACTAATGAAAATACTAATGTTAATTATTGGAGCCTTACTGTAAAGTGCGACTGAACAATAAAGATTTAGAACATAATCAATAATTATTTATTTGGGCATGTTGTAGTCCAGATTAAAATAGAAAATGTTTAAGTTTGAAAATAAATCTCCTTAAGTCTTCAAGTGTTTGATGCTGTGATGAACAGTAGTGAATACAAAAATCTGTATGGCTGTTTGAAGCATTTAAATACTGTTGTAGTGCTTTGTTTACTATGGTTACCGGGGTAACTGCTGCATTTCTGCTGTTCCATCAGCGCCATCTGCTGTCAGAGAGGGAATGTGCACTTTCAGTCAGCGCGTCTCCTTTCACTCGTTCAGTCATGCGCTTCTCATGCGTGTTGGGCTTCTTTACATCAGTGCGCGCACATGCTTCTTTGACGAGGCATGCGGTGTTGTGCATTTTAAACGGCTGATGACAAAAATCGGATTAATTCCTAATAAATAATTATTCACTGTATTTTGAAGTGCCCACGATAATATACCAGCACTGGTGCATATGAATGTAAACGGTTTGAATTTAAACATTAATCTTTAATCTATTTATCATAATTAATGTTATGATTTGGTTGATATGGTGGTTTCTCTCATGTTAATGCTTTTAAAAGCTGTATATTTAATTTATTTTTCAAACAGTTGAAATGTATCAAGGTTTTGAATTTATTTATTTATTTTAGATATGTCAGCCAGCCCCAATGTGCCACAACACTGTAGGGGAGGCTCTGTGTTAGAGCTCTAGTTTTACATGCTCCATGTACTGTAAGAAATGCATAAGTATTTAATGTTTTTGGAGGCAGTGTGCTGATTTTTGAACTGGCTTTACAGCTATTAAAACATGACCCCTTTGCCAAATAGCTTCAGTCAGAACGTCTCTTGCCTTCCCTATACCTGCACTATTTGGTTTCTTGCCAGAATTGGTGAGTCACTGGAGACTGAATGACCTACTTTTAATGTCTTCAAGGAGTGCCAGAATGAGTTTTCCTTTTTTATAGAATAGAAAATAGAGTTGATAAATAAGGGTCTTAAAGCCGTTTTTCGATTCAGGCCAATGCTTATAAGCTGTATCAGTATGTGCATCACTACAAAAAAATCGTACTGATAAAGGGAAAACAAACTGCTGTCTGAACATGAAATCTAAACCATTCAGTAGTCTGCATTTTACCAGATAGTTTTTTTTGAAACCACGGTTTGGTCTGACTACTCATGAAAGGAAAGCAAATGCTATGAAGGGAATGCCGTATTAGGGGATTTCCTAAGACCATCTTTCTCTATTTAACTTGATGATGGGTCTTGCATTGCACAGTGTGGCTTTGGGTAAAAGACATGACATTGGCATCTTGACAGTCATACTGTAAAAGAAAAATTGAATCTGCTCTTATTTAAGCTTGAAATAATGCTCCCCTTTCCAAATGGCACTTTGAACCACTAATTGCTGTTTCCCAGGATTTGTTGTCTCGCTTTGAATTGGAGACAAATTTGAACTGAATGTGGCTTCTTGCCCACTTTTGCTCTTTTACAAGCCTCTGTCTTTGATGTCATCTGCTGTGAACCCTGCAGCTTCATCTGACACGAGCAGTCGTGCACAGTACAATCTTCCTGCAACCCCTTAGTGTGGCCGCTCCGGGGAGTGTGTTTATTCATTTAGTCTGATGTCTTTAAATACGGTTTGATACCTTCACATCCCCGTCTTGATTTACTATCCCATTAACATGCGAAAGAGGATGTTGCTTGTAAAAGCCGCTGTGCGGTAGGGGGTAGCAGACTTTTTCATGGGGTGCTTAATGGCTGGACACAGTGACCACACATACCCAGTGCCAGCAGAGGCGTTTTATTTAAGCCTACAAGACAGCAATATGAAGTTTGCAAAAGGATCCGCAAATTATGGTCTTTTTGCCTGTCATTGCGTTTTTGCCTTGTACTTTCAGTTTAGATGGGAGGCTTTGAAATCTTTCACTCAGTTGTCTCCGTTTAGGGTACCTAATAGTGAGCATGCTGTGATTTTGAAAGAGGCTGATGCCCAGTCTATTGATATTGTGTTGTATTTATATCTTTTGAATTTTCTTTAGTTGGCGAGTCAATTTGAAATCGACTTCTTTTTAGGGCTAAAGATTATTCTAGTCATCTAGTAATCGTACATCTAAACCATTAGTCGACTAATCGCATGTTTATATTCATTTAATTACTCAAATATATACTGGGGGTTGGAATATATAGTAGGGGTGCACCGATCCGACTTTTTCAGTCCCGATACCGATGCCTGGGCTTTGTGTATCTGTCGATACCCGATACCGATCCGATACTATTGTTGAATTAATAATAAACTGTATATCTTCCACCTTATACCTTCCCTGAAGAGACTAAAGGCACCAGACTTTACTAACTAAACATAACTAAGACAAAATAACAGATGTATGTAAAGTGTTGAATTCTTATTTATTTAAAAAACAATTGTGCTTTCAAATCTAAAATAGAATGTAATCAAACTTCTTTAAATAAATAAAATCTAGCAGTGGAAACAAAAAAACTGTGTATTGGTCAAACATACAATAGTAATCTGAAAGTTACCAAACATTTTTTACACTACAGATAATTGTTTTGGTATATAATCATATCAATATTAAAAAGTAGCATTACAAATTAACAAATAGTCAAATTTTCTGCCATATGCAATTTAATAAAAATTATCAGCTAGCTAATAACTTTGTTCTGGCTTCACGTCACTCCAGTCTAAATGATTGTAGGCTAGGCCTATTTATTTTACTACACATTGTCAACAGAAATAAGCTGAAATACTGTTGATAATTAAAAATAATTCTTACTACCCACTCTTGCTAAATTGGGTAAGCACACTTGTGTTCTCATTTCAGATGCGTTCTGAGTAAATTAATAAACTGATTCATGAGTTCAGTGTTGGACAGATCAGTTGTTCTAACCAGTCGTTAAAATGATTCGGTTCAAAGGAGTCATTAGGTCACGAATCGGACATTAGCAGACGCGTTGTGTGCGAATCCCGTCTATTAGAACATCGCGAAAGATGTCAACACACAGAAAACGCTTCATAACTGAATATAATTTGTCTCCCGCTTATTGAAAGTATGCTTTGTCAGCTGGTCAGAGAAGAGTCAACATTTTTTGAGCGCAATTCACAACCAGCGATAATTCAAGGACAAAATTGTCAGAATGTGTCACGTGCAGCATGGTTTCGGTCTTCCGACCTTTTGATTTGGATTAATATGTGAAATATGAGAGAGCTAACAGCTAACACTGATTATTTTGAAGACCCAGAGAGCGTGCGCGGGGGAGGAGCTCTCTGATCGTCTCTGCTCAGTCACAAGCGCAGCATCTGTTCTACATCACTCGTAAATCACAATAACTCATCAAATTAGGCTTTGGCGGAAAAGAGTGCGGAAAGACCCTGACTTTGCAGTAATACCAACTCCCCTCGAAACATTTAAGTTACTTTGCAGACATTGCAAACAGCCGACGAACTAGTTGGCGTGGCAAGCGTGAAATATCTCCTCCACACAGCCGACTCTCTGGCTCGCTCCATGTTGCTTCTAGCATGCGACGCACGTGAAGCTGACGAATGACGTAGGTTCTGCTGTGGCGGAAAAAAAACACCAGTCAGTATCGCGGCCATTATCCGATCCTAATATCGGATCGGTGCACCCCTAATATATAGCCTATTCCGCGCTCAAGTGCACGCATAAAGCTTGCTGCAGAGCAATGGCAAAAGTAATGGTCATAAATATGTCAGAAAAAAATAGATAGGAGCCATTTAAAACCTTTATTAAACTAGTGTTTTCTGAGGCGGCTACAAAGATGAAGGCTGGACCTTGCATACATAATTTTTGTGACGCGCACCAGTTCACTTGAGGTTTTATTTTTTTTATTTTTTTTGCTTACCCTAAATGTGTTGTGCAACAGTGGTGCAATGCACTCTATAAAGCACTGACAAATATTGGTAAAGAAAATAAAAACATTAGTCTCAACCTTTCCCTTTATGAAATGCTTAAAGCTCCTCACAAATTTTGAGTGCTGGAATCTTTTGAGATGTCACTAATATATGTCTCCTGGTGTCTGATAATGGCAGGTCAGCAGTTTGCTCTAGAAATCCTCTGTTCTGAACGAGTCATGCTGCCTGCCACATGACGTGTGACTTCTGCCAAGTGAGTCATCCCAAGCAAGCAGTTCACAGACATAGAGGGCCATCAGAATCAAACCTTCTATGGGTTAGAGATGGGCAAGATTTTGTCTTGCTAGTGATTTCAGGCAGTATTTAGGTAGATGGGAAGTTGGTGGGGTGTATTACCATAGACAGTAAAGTGACCCCATAGATTTCACGGAGAAAAGTCAAGTAGAAGCACTCACTTCCTGAAGGCTGAGTGTACTGCGCAGCCTCAGACTGAGCTTGACAATGTAGATGTGACGTGAGCAACCTGTGAAATTGCGTTGTTGAAATATTTTGTCCCGTTGCTTTTGGCTCTCTATGGGCTTCTCTACATACTTCTCCCTTAACTTTATCGGAGTTTATGCCTCCACGTCCCCCCGATTGCCTCATGGACCGTAAAAGATTGCCTGCGAGCTTCTCCTTGGGTCTGTATGGTAATTTCTCTACTGCGCGCAGAGAGTCGTGTGGTTATGACGCAATCGTTAGCCTATTTTTTACAAAAACGGCTTCTACAGGTCGATAGTGTAAGCTACAAGGTAATGGAGCCTTTTATACATTGTCGTGTAGGAAGGTATGGAAGGTATGGAAGGTAAACTTTCCGGGGGCTGGATTACCCCCTTGTGTATTACCAAGATGGTGAACTGACTTAGTTACATGTTTTCTGATGTAACTGAAGTGATGGAGCTTCTCATTGAAACGTTAATAGAAAGTGAGGCGTGTCTCCTTTCATTCACACCGGCCCAAATTGAGTTTGATGTCTTGGTACTGGCAAGGTTTTTCTGGGTTTGTTGAATTACACTTTTTTTTAAAGCTATTAGAATCAGGAGCTTTTTAGTCTGGAGACCTCAATGAATTATTGACCAGTGAGAAATCTGTTCTAATGCTGGCTAAAAATGGTAATGTTATGGAGGTGTTAGAAAATATCAATATATTATATTTGCAGATTCCATATCAATTCTCAAAAACGCTATCAATATTTATTTAGATACTATATTAATTAGATACTGAATAATCTCTATTGATTTTTTTATTTACTTGAATGTAGGGAGTAATCCTACATTCAGACTAGCATGGTCAAGTTCAAGCACGCATTTGAATCCTTTTTTAGATGCAAGATGTGTTGTAATATTACTTTTATGTTCTATGTATCTGATTAATCTCATATATAAGCAAAGCGTTTCAGTTTACCTGTGTAATCAGCATCAGCTCAAATGGCTATGCCCGACATCATTGGATTATCAGTCATATTCTTTTTAGATGTTTCTTTTTCTAAAACTTTGTTATTATTAATAATCCAACATCTGGAATCACTTGATAAATTAGGTGAAAATACAGTTAAGTGCAAGATGTGCAGTGCCAATCTGTCTTCTAGTATATACCGGTAAACATTATAAAGAGAGCTTTTTAGACTATTGTGATTTAGTTGCCCGTTTTTCCAGCACGTTGTTATGGTTTGCGAGTGCATCCACAATGGGAATAGCACTTTCTGTCTAGCATGTAATTCAAGTTCAATTTCACTTGCATTTGCATTCTTACTTCTACTTGTGCAGATACAAGTTGTAATGTTACGTTCCTGTTGTGTATCTAGGATATCTGAATAATATAGGATGTCATATATAACTGGCTTCTGTTTACTGGTGTTCATTCACTCTTCAGCTAAATCTCATGCAGCTAGCCTATTCCTTTTAGATGTTTCTTTCGCAAAAACATTGATGCATTATTGATAATCTAGCAGTGTTGTTTTGCTATTCATATTTTTATATTTCTATAGACATTTCCATGCCATATTTTTATTTGTCAACATTAATTTTCATAGCAGCGTTTCAACTTAAATATTTTCATTATCGCCATGACGGACACACCCTGAGCCCTGCACAAGCCCCGCCCCTGAGTACATGCCTTTCCCTAGTACAGAGCTGAAGTGTGGACTCCACTATAAACAAACCACTAAGGAGCTCGACAAGTCATATTGTTTGCCAAATAACCCATGCTAAAATCCAATACTTGGGAAACACATTGACTCTGAGAGCTCACTTAACATCCCAACACCATCCGCGCTGATGAGAGTGGCGTTTTGATAGAATATGTAAATATATGCACTGCACGCTTTCAAACAAAAATGACAGCGGTGAGAAAGCAGCAGCAAGAAAGCACCTGATCACAACGTTGTGGATATGTTTGCACGAGCTCTGCAATTCAGCACTCAAGTGAAGGCACGTTTATATAGCACTTTATACAAAAGATGTAGATGCTTTAAAGCAAGCAACATTACAGTTGAAAAAAATGTAGTTTCTGTTAGGGCTGCAGGACACTGGAAAAAAACGTACATTGCAATATTTTGTTTTTCTGTGATTTATATATTGCGATTTATAAAAACAAATTCACCAGATGATTTGAATAGCTCTATTTGAAAATAATGAATCATTCTAGAATAATTGTGGTTATTTTGTAGGGGAGTTAATCTGCATAGAAAATGATAAACAAATTACAAGCAAAGATATATACAATAGAAGAAAGATGCAATTGAAATAAGCAGGTAAATCTAACAGTATTGAGGTACAGAAAATGAATAATCAAATGTAAAATAACAATCTTCACTGTATAAATTTATTCATTTAATTAATACAATTTATCTTTGTTAAAGCTACAAAAGTAATTTTCTCTTTTGTTGTTTGATCGATATTGGTACAGCTGTGGGTACATTAGGGCTGCTGTCCTTTTAAGACTAATGCACGGACAGGATATAAATGGCACGCTATCCGTTTTCTTTCTCAATTGTTTACAACACAACAGACAGTGTTTACGCGGACACAGAGACAGACAGACTATTCACGCTCTCAATCTGTATGATAACAAACTGTTTAATTAATTAGGGAATAGCTATATTAACTCAAGCCATATAATTATTGTAACATGCTGAAACGTATGACTGTTATTTGACTTCGTCCCAAGTTACCGTAACTGTTATGCCACGCAAGTCTACAGTGTGCATGTGAGACAATGTGTTCTTATTCTGTTGCCTCAGGGCGTCTTTACACTGGCAGTTTAATTCGAAATGGGGCACAGTTCGCATGAAAAATTGCTAATGTGAAAGCTCTCTTACAGAGCTTGGTACCGAACCCGAGAACCCACAACCTGAGTTTGGTTGCTCTCGAACTGTGCCGGTATTCGTGTGAATGTGAAATAGGGCTGCAACGACGCGTCGACGTCGTCGATGACGTCGTCTACGAAAATACGTCGACGTGCGTGAAATGCGTCGACGCGTCGGCGGCACATTATTTACGTTCTAGAATGGAACAGAAGATCTAGAATAATGGCAGCTTCTGCTCCCGGGCATAGTGAAAATTATCATTTATCATATAAAGCCAGACCGCGACATTCAAAAGTGTGGGAGTACTTTAAACAGAAGCCGAATAAAACTGTGCTTTGTTCGCTCTGTAACGCCGGTTTCACACTGCACGCGGTGGCAGAGCAGGAGCTGTGCGCGTGGAGAGCGGGAGGTTTCACACTCAGTGTTGCCAAGTCCGCTTTTTTCCGCGGAATTGGGCTACTTCTACACTGTTGCCGCGGGCTGTGTCTCATGTCCGCGGGTTGAAGCAAAAAAACACACATATTTAACCCCCCGAACGCGATGTTTACCAGAGAACCTCCCCGAAACGCGATTGGGCTTGTTTTGGGCTAGTTTTGAGTAACGAATGGGTGGGTTTTGTTGTGTAAACCTGGCAACCCTCAGTGTTCTCTCGTGCAGCTGAACGCGCCACGCGTGTATTGCAACAGACGGTCACATTTTCCTGGGTTCTTCTCCGACCCCAGTACGTCTCGTGCTTTTATTTATTATGGGCTGCATATATCTCCTGTATATGCGACCTGGTTTCGCTCTGTCCCAAACACATATGCATAATAACTTGCTGTATATAGGTAGTTTACATGATTAAAGTAACATTACAGTTAAGATATGCCTCTAGCTTTAATCATTTAAATGTGTCTTTTTGAAGTTTGAGCAAAAACTTCTGGCAGCTTTAGTCGTTGTTTATGCACATGTATCTTCAAAATAGACGACTAGTTATACATTAACACTATGCTGAAAGCTCCTGTATGTGAACCTTTTGCAGATAAATACAAGTGCATTTTCGTTTACTACTGACACAAATCAATAAGTAAATCATACTCAACTACTATAGTAAACAACTTTTCCTAATTAGGCCTACTCTATACATTTTATGATGAATAGTATCATTATATATTATGTTTAAAAAGCTTCTTGTGTTCATATATTTCATTATAAAATGGCATACTATGTACACTACCCTTCCTGAAATACAATTAATATTGTCATCATTCATTGATTTCATGTTAAAATAATATACAAATTCACTACCCTCTTTGAAATACAATAATCAGTAAAAAAGAATAATAAGATTAATCTGGAAAATAATCGTTAGATTAGTCGACTAATCGGAAAAATAATCGTTAGATTAGTCGACAGGAAAAATAATCGTTAGTTGCAGCTCTAATGTGAAAGCAATACGCACTTGTTTGTGCTGTCAAATCGATTAATCGCGTCCAAAATAAGAGTTTGTGTTTGCATAATATATGTGAGTTTACTGTGCATTATTATTATTATTATTATGTATATGTATATGTATATGTAAATACACACTCATTCATGTATACATTAAATATTTGCATGTGTATACTGTGTAGACAGACAGACAGACAGACAGAGGTTTTCCTGCCTCAAAATGAGGCGGAGGTGGTTCTGCTTGGCCCGGCTGACCCACGGCTCGCGATTATGACAATTGTCAGTTTTAGGGCTTTGTCATACATTTTTTGTGTGCTTCATTCATTAAATAATTATGAATTTAATCCTTTTTAAGTTATCATTATGCAGTGTAAGATTACAGCTAACCCCTTTTAAGTATTTATTCAATTCCGTAAATAACTGAAACAATCACAATTAACTGGCAAAATAAAACAGTTATAAATGTATCATTCATATATTTCTACATCACTATAGAATATCTTTACGTCTGTGTTTGTGGAACTAATGGTCACTACTTCATTATAGAGAAAACAATAAATGAATAAAAATATATAATCATAAGCTATGACAAAAATATATATTAAACTAGATGAGTGGATAGTTAAAAAAATTGCAATTACAAAAAGTAATTCTTGAAAAAACCTTTGGACTAATATTATAAAATGTTAATAAAAAGGTACAAATTACTTTGTGTTCTTATAAAATAGATTTATGAAAAATTATATTATTAGATTTATATTTATATATGAATGTAAATAATTATAGGAATACACAAATAATATAAAATAACAAGATGACGTTTATTGTAAACGTAGTGTGCAGTTTTTTGATGGGGCAACAAAGATATGATAGATACAAGAACAAGATAGACTTTTAATAATCTTTCAGTGATAATATATGAAATGCTTCAAAACAGAGCGGCACAAACCGCTTATGCGCATCCCGGGTGCAGAATGCTGTGCTTAAAGCAACATGGAGTCAGATTGCGCAATGAAGAGATGTTGAGCCCACAAAAATCCAGCAAGATAAATTAATTTTATGCAAATACCCACAGCCCTTTATCGACATATAAAGTATTATAATGGGAATATATCATCTTGGAGAGAGTTTTACCTTGCTGCTGACTGTCGTAATCGAACGCGACGCACAGTTTGAATGCTGAATGGGGAGAATGATTGACAGCTGCAGTGGATGGAAGATGAGTTTCAATGAACTTTCATTTAACGATGTAAATATTCTTCTGTCCCTCACATTCAGCTATGGAATGGCTTCATATGACTTTGTAACAGCAAATCATAAAATAAGAATGATTGCTGAAGGCAATCATGTGACGATATACAGGTGCTGGTCATAATTAGAATATCATCAAAAAGTTTATTTATTTCACTAATTCTATTTAAAAAGTTATACTTGTATTTTATTTTCATTCATTACACACAGACTGCTATATTTTAAATGTTTATTTCTTTAAATTTTAATGATTATAACAGACTACTAAGGAAAATCCCAAATTCAGTATCTCATAAAATTAGAATATTACTTAAGACCAATACAAATAAAGGATTTTTAGAAATCTTGGCCAACTGAAAGTATGAACATGAAAAGTATGAGCATGTACAGCACTCAATACTTAGCTGGGGCTCCTTTTGCCTGAATTACTGCAGCAATGCGGCGTGGCATAGAGTCGATCAGTCTGTGGCACTGCTCAGGTGTTATGAGAGCCCAGGTTGCTCTGATAGTGGCCTTCAGCTCTTCTGCATTGTTGGGTCTGGCATATCGCATCTTCCTCTTCACAATACCCCATAGATTTTCTATGGAGTTAAGGTCAGGCGAGTTTGCTGGCCAATTAAGAACAGGAATACCATGGTCCTTAAACCAGGTACTGGTTGCTTGGGCACTGTGTGCAGGTGCCAAGTCCTGTTGGAAAATGAAATCTGCACCTTCATAAAGTTGGTCAGCAGTAGAAAGCATGAAGTGCTCTAAAACTTCCTGTTATACGGCTGCGTTGACCTTGGACCTCAGAAAACACAGCGGACCAACACCAGCAGATGACATGGCACCCCAAACCATCACCGACTGTGGAAACTTTACACTGGACCTCAAGCAACGTGGATTGTGTGCCTCTCCTCTCTTCCTCCAGACTCTGGGACCCTGATTTCCAAAGGAAATGCAAAATTTACTTTCATCAGAGAACAACTTTGGACCACTTTTGTTCCTTTTTGTCTTTAGCACAGGCAAGGTGCTTCTGACGCTGTCTGTTGTTCAAGTGTGGCTTGACACAAGGAATGCAACAGCTGAAACCCATGTCTTGCATACGTCTGTGTGCGTGGTAGAGATGTTCCGATACCCTTTTTCCCTTCCCGATACCGATTCCGATACCTGGGCTCAGCGTATCGGCCGATACCGAGTACTGATCCGATACCTTGGTGTGTATCTGTATATTAAACTAGTCCTGTATGAATTGCTATAATTATTTTATGGTGTGCTTCAGACTTATCCCTTAATAAAACATGTACAAATACATACAGTGAACTACTGTATTTATTACAGTATTTTTATTATCTGACATGCATTTGGCAGTAATATTATTTACTTTTCTTAAGCGAAAAAGAACTTCAAATGCAGCCACAAATCTAACACCGCAAACTAAAAAAGGTATTTTAGTTTTATAATATAACTGTATAAAAAAACATAAATGTAGGAATAAAAAATAAAAAAAACATATTAATCAGAAAATCTCTATCTCTTCTAGGCATAATTATTGTAAGTAGAGACGTATTATTATTACATATAGATGTAGCTAAATCTACTGTAGGCTACAACAGTAGCTTAATATATTCAGAAAATTTCTTCACGTTAAAACTAACTTTTATTTTGTCGGGTAGCCGTGAACACCTTTTGAGTGTCAGTACTGAGGTACGTACCGAACTGTCAGTTATTTAAATATATATATATATATATATATATAAGAATATATATACATGCATAGGTGTGTATTTATATATACATAATAATTATGCACAGTAAACTCACATATTATGTTAAAACAAATTTTTATTTGGCATGCGATTTAATCATGATTAATCGATTTGACAGCACTAATACACTCTCCTCCTCGTTCTCCTCATTCAGATGTTTTCAGGTCTTAGGCTCAGGTCTTCTGAGGTTTGATCGCAGAACCTTTGGTTTACCATCCAGGTCCGAAACTGCAAGCACAAAGCTTTCCCTTCTCAGTTTTATTTACTTATTTAAAAATACTTCATGGGACTATGTGTGATTTTGACCTGCCATGAATCATTGTTCTCTTTTATTTCTTTACCTGTGATGATTGCGTTATTGCAGATGTTGAATTGGTGAGTGTGACCCCTTTAAGTTTCTCTCTTGTTAAATATGCTGCTCTATCTGGGCCCTGAACTGAAGCTCTGGCTGTCAAATGAGTGAAGCCTGGCAGAGGCAGCCACTGGGAGTTTTGATTTATCTCTTCTCGCACTGTTCTGTAGTAGACATGCAAATCCAGTGAAATGAGTGCAGCCCGTTTTGTGTTAAACCTAAGAAAGTGTTCAGATTTGAAGTGGAGAGGAAATAAAGGTGAGCTTTAGACCGATTTGTGAAATAAGAGGGGAATTAGAAAGAAGACTACCAAGACATGGTTCGTAACAGGATTTCATCCTCGTTCAAATCAAGTATTAATTAATTAACTGGATTTCCTGCTTAGTGTTTCTCTTATGGTGTTACAGTGCTCAAGGGGAAAGCTGTTAATGGTTTGGGTAATTGAGTATTAAACTAGAATAAACAAAGCTGGCACAGAGTGGTGAAAGTAAGCTACTATTATGTTCTGGTTTGGTTGCTTTAGTATTAAGCCGACTCTACATGTTGCTTAATGCAGGGGTTTTCAAACTTTATGATGCCAAGGACCCCTGAATATGATGGACCTTTATGAGGGACTCCCTTCCTAAAATCCATCTATTTTGTGTATTTAAACTGTTAAATAAATAGTAAGTGTGATATTATAAGTACAACATATTGTTTCCCAACTAAATTGGCTATTCATTTTGGATGTATAAACCTGAAGAAGAACATTTTCAATTAAAAATGATTTGTACAAGCAACTTTTACAATAAATGTATGCAAGTAGTGTACGTACTTTTAAGAAAACTCCCTTACAACCCCAGTGAGCGAGATAAAGGGGACTATAGTGAGAAACTCGATAAAGATACAAAGCAAACATATACAATTCTGGAATGTATACGGCAAGAAAGAGGAGCAACATTTAGAAATGAAACCGTGAGAATATTCGGTAGACTTTATCCATTTTTGCTTTGTCTTTGTATTCTATGAAATTTTCTGGGGACCCCTTAGAACCTTGTGGAGGACCCACCATTTTGAAACCCCCTTGGCTTAATGCACGTTTTATGTTAGTTTTTTGCTATAACAATTTGCTTTGTTAAATTTGGGCAGCATGTTTTACACATTTATTCTTCCTGTAGAAATGCTGAATTTGTTTCTGTGAGCTAAAAGAGAGGTTAATTGTATGCCTGGAGCAGTTCTTATAGTTCAACTAAACGATCTTCCAAATCAATGAAAAATGCATCAGACATCGTTTCGCAGGCCTTAATACTCTGAGGATTTGAAGATACTGTTTGATGAGCTTCTTGCATCGATTCACAGTAAATCAGCACATTAAGTGTCTTTGACTGGTATTTCTTTTTTTCATGGCTTAGACTTAAGCGGTAGTTCCTGCCGAGATTTCAAAGTGTTTATTACCTCCTGAGCTGGTAATTGAGCTAGCAGGCCATCTGCATTTCCCCCAGAACAGCTGTTTGGCTGAGTTGTGTTATGCCATTTTGGACGTAGTTAACTTTTGGTTCAATCCAAGCTATTCTTTAATCCAACTTGGCCGCACAGAGCGCTTCTGCACATCCCATGTGCAGAATGATGCGCTTGAGTCACAGCGTGCAGTGGCAGCGCTTCGCATTGAAAAGTTCAAAGCACAAAGGGAAGAGATATTGAGGCGTTGTGTAATATATTTATGCAATATTTTATTGAGCTTTTTCTTTTAACAGTTTTACATTTCAGTTACTGTGCACGTGAAGAACACCCGGGAGAAAGTAACATGAATTAGAAACCGCAATAAACTCCAGCCAGATAAAGTCAAGTTATGCAAAAACTTTATGGTGCTTTTAAAAAAAAATGTTTTTGTCCCTTTTGTGGGGCTTACCAATAACACAAAGTATTATAAGCTAGGGATGAAACGATTACTGGTTTCACGATAAACCACGATGAAATTTAGTGACGGTTTGTAATATTGTTTAAAAATTAATTAGGGCCCAAGCCCTGAAAGGGCACAGAGTCCTATTGTTCTTCTAAGGACAATTTAGTTTTTTCGAATATTCAGGCACTTTTGGGGCCCTTACCATGCTCAAAACTCTTGAAACTTTTCACACACATCGGAATCTGCGGCCATCAGGGCCGGGCCAAAGCTAGTACCCGGGCATGGCAGGGGGGCTCAACAGCGCCCCCTTAAGTGGGGTCTGAATACTTGGTCCATATATCAAACACAATTGCACGTACATGTATGAAACTTGGTACACATATGGAGCTCATCTGGCCGAACAACTTTTGTGCTCTGTTATACGTCAACCCAACAGGAAGTGAGCTATTATGGGTTGTTCGGAAAAGTATTATATATAATAAGTTTTATCTACAGTCACCAAACTCAGTATATATATTGTTCTCTTTGAGCTGGACAATTTTCTAATTTATAGTCATTAGCTCCGAACAACAGGAAATCAGATATTTAGGGCCTGATGTGTGAGGACCGTATTGTAATTGCTCAGCCCATCATTCTTCTTATCCCAAGTGAATTGCATTTTTGAGGGCCTAAACATTCTCGAAAACTCATGAAACTTTGCACGCATATCAGAAGTGGTGAAAATTTACATCTGATATGGGTTTCAGAATTAGGTGTGGCAAAAAGGCTCTATAGCGCCACCTGCAAAATTTCAACTAAGCGCCATTCATGTTACGTTTCATATATGAGTATGAAAATTCGATAGACGCATTCAACAGCCCAATACCTACAGAAAAGTCCCTGGGCATCAAATCTGAAAAACCAACAGGAAGTTATTTTGAATTTTCTTTCCTAAATTGGTGCAGTTTTTTGCCATTGTCAGACGTTGTACTTAAGAGATTTAATCAGATCAACATCACATTTGCACAGTCTATTCTAAAGGCCTTTGCGAAGTTAAATTGCGAAGATCTTGGGTTTTCGCTGAAGGGCGTGTCCCTGACGGCCTCACAAGTTTTAATGTTTCGCCATGACACAGGACGTTGTTGTAACTCGGGCATACAATGTCTGATCTGCCCCAAACTTCACATGTTTGATAAGAGTCCTGGCTTGAAGACATCTACATGCCAATATTCAAAGTTATAGTGCCACCAACTGGCAGCAGGAAGTGTTACTTTCAAAAATGCTTTAAATCACTGTCTTATTTTCACCCGATTTATTTCAAACTTCATCATTATAAATGTCAAAACATGGCAGATATAGACATATGAATGGATTCCTGATATTTTAAATACTGTTGCCATGGCAACATGCCAAAGTTTAATAATCTTTTTGGCTGTTTTTGACACTGTTAGCATGCTTGAAATTGCACGAAACTCGACAGACACATCAGAGATGCCGTCCAGAAGATGCGGGCAAAGACTTAGAAACGGGCGTGCTGGAGGGGCTCAGTAGCGCCATCTTTTGACAAAGGTGGGGGGCTTAGTTTCATCTACAGTCACCAAACTCGGTATATATATTGTTCTCATGGAGCTGGACAACTTTCTAATTTACAGTCATTAGCTCCGACCAACAGGAAGTCAGATATTTTGGTTTGAACGTGAATTTTTGGTTAAATCAGGCTCTGAGTTGTTACGTTCTCCTCGTAGGCGATTTATTCAATCTCCACCAAACTCGGTCAACATGAAACAAAGATACGGAAGATGCTAAAATGCGACTGGATATTGGATACCTCAAATAGTGTTGCCATGGCGATGGATTAAATAAGGACAAAAAAGGGGAACAGAAATTCTCTTATATCTTGTAAAATCATATTTTGATTTCAATTAAATTAAGATTGTATGTTCAGTCATTGAACTTGGATTAATTTAAAATTACTATACAATTTTTTAGATCAATATATTTATTTATTTAAAATATGTCTTTGAATAATATATTCTGTGTCTGTGTGTTGCCCTCCCTCGATGAACAGAAGATGGCAGCATTGTGTTGTTTTGAAACAGGATAAAAAACATTCCATCTCTCTTTCTCTCTGCCAATCCCTCTTTATGTGTGTGTGTGCTTGTTTATGTGATTTATGAGGACACAAATTTGTATAATGACATGGGTATTACACTGGTATTACAACATGTGTGTGTTTAAAAACATACTAAACAATGTTTTATTAAAATGTAACCAAATAGCTTTAAAAATATACTACATATTACAACGTAAACATGGTTTATGAGGACATTTCCTGTGTCCCATAAACCAAAATCATATTTTGATTTCAATTAAATTAAGATTGTATGACTATACTAAATTACTATACTATTTTTCAGATCAATATATTTATTTATTTAAAATATTTCTTTGAATAATCTATTCTGTCTGTGTGCTGCCCTCCCCTCAATAAACACAAGATGGCAGCATTGTGTTAGTTTTCAAACAGGATAAAAAAACCATTCCATCTCTCTTTCTATCTGCTACTCTCTCTTTCTCTGTGTGTGTGTGTGTGTGCTTGTTTATTTGATTTATTAGGGACACAAATTTGTATAATGACATGGGTATTACACTGGAATTACAATGTAAACGTGGTTTATGAGGACATTTCATGTGTCCATGTAATAAAAATAGCTTTAAAAACACGCTACAAGTTTTTTCACATCAATATATTTATTTCTTTAAAATATTTATTTTGAATCTCCCTTCTCTCTGTGTCTGCACTCCCCTCATTCACCAAAAGCCAGCAGCATTGAGTTTTAAATAGAGATATAACCTGCCTCTCTGTCTCTTTGTGTCACGGTTCTTGGATTCTCTGTCTGTCTTGTGTGTGCGTTGTGTGTTGTCATGGGCGGAGCCTAGGATTGGTGGCTCATCACACACCTGTGGCTGGTCATTAGCGCACCAGCTGCAGTTCATCACCTTCACTCTATTTAGTCTCTCTGTTTCTCCCTTGTCTTTGTCAGAGCTTTGTTGGATGTTCCCTCGTGTGTCTCCCCGTCTTCTGCGGTGTGCCTGAGTCCTTGGTTTTTCGTGGTTCCCTTCCCGGATCTTCCACGCTGTCCTCCCAAGCCCTGACTGTCCACAGCCTACCCGTGCTGCCAAGAATCCTCACGATATGAGACACCCAGACTCTGTCTTTGCCTGCGATCTTCTGATCAATAAAGACTGTGTTTTACTTGCTATTGAATCCTGTCTATTAGTATACATCACAGAACGCTCTGACCTAAAATGGATTCAGCAAGTGCTTCCGATATCAACGCCTTCTTGACCAGCAAGATGCGAATCTGACTGCTACAGGACAGCCAGGACTCGGGAGGACAGCGTGGAAGATCCGGGAAGGGAACCACGAAAAACCAAGGACTCAGGCACACAGCAGAAGACGGGGAGACACACGAGGGAACATCCAACAACGCTCTGACAAAGACAAGGGAGAAACAGAGAGACTAAATAGAGTGAAGGTGATGAACTGCAGCTGGTGCGCTAATGACCAGCCACAGGTGAGTGATGAGCCGCCAATCCTAGGCTCCGCCCATGACAACACACAATGCACACACAAGACAGACAGAGAATCCAAGAACCGTGACACTTTTCCTCTCTCTCTCTCTCTCTCTCTCTCTCTCTCTCTCTCTCTCTCTCTCTCTCTCTCTCTCTCTCTCTCTCTCTCTCTCTCTCTCTCTCTCTCTCTCTCTCTCTCTCTCTCTCTCTCTCTCTCTCTCTCTCTCTCTCTCTCTCTCTCTCTCTCTCTCTCTCTCTCTGGAGGGGGTGGGGGGTTGTCAGCTGAAGCATGCCTCTCTGCCTGTGTGTGTGCTTGAGGGCACAAATATATATAATGACATGGGTATTACACTGGTATTAAATGGTTTATGAGGACATTTCATGTGTCCAAAAAAAAAAACAGACTAAACAATGTTTTATTAAAAATGTAAATGCAGAATCTATTTTGAAGATAAAACTATTATTCCTATAGTAAAATAATGTTTCAGACAATGAAATAACAACTCTCTCCCATCATTTAGATAAAAAAAATACTCCATACTCCTTTAATGTTTACATAAAAAATATAACAATTCTATATGATTATCCTACATTTTTGCCTCAATAAATGGTCTGTGTGCCGCGCGGTTCAAATGAGTAGCTCTGTATCGTTCCACTTTGCAGCATAAACTGTATATCAAACATTCATCAAACTTTTGTTATCGTTTTATCGAGGAAAATTATATATCAATATTTATCGTTACCACCCTACCCTACTTTTACTGTTTTAGTTTTTTGCTATGGTATCAATTCAGTATTGGTATCGAGATATGCTAGTCAGGTATTGTATCAATGTCATCATTTTGGAATCGTTTTCATCATAATCATAATATTTTGGAAGCCTTTGGCTGGTAAGCCTGAGCAACCATGATGCCTTATCGATGCTATATCTGCCAACCGGTTTAGCTGATTACTTTCCTGTTAGCCGGCAATTGTATTTTCTTGCAGGAAACCTTTCAATAGTAGTCATAGGGGGTAGCCAGGCAGTGCTACTCATTCATTCACGCTCTGAGGCCAAGGTCAAACGCTGCTGCTAGGTGAAATGTTTTTGATGAACATCTGCTTTAACTCATGAAAGCTTGAGATTTCAGATTCATGCCTCAAATTAGTGAAGGGAAATGAGTCACTGCTACTGCATCCTGCCCCAACAATATCCTGTTGATATCTATGATGTGTGTGTGTGTGTGTGTGTGTGTGTGTGTGTGTGAGGGAGAGAAAGGCGTGTCTGTCTGTGATTCCTTTATCCCTATACCTATCATTTGTTTGTAAAGGAATTAAAACTGAATTCCATTCTTTAATGAATAGCAGAGTTATCTGATGTATGTTCAAGTTATGCTCTCAGTTTTGGGCAGGTCGGGGGCCTTCAGCTTTAATGAAGTGTGACTCTTTGCAGCTTTCATGCAGCTGAGAATATTCAACTGCTAAATAGACAGATCAGTGACACTTGGGGTGATTTTTGTCATCTGCCATTTCTTGCCCACAGTCAGAAAAAGAACTGCAGCCAGGGAATAAAATGAACACTCAATAATCCCCAGATGAGTAAAAAAACAAATTGGCGGGGAAACAAAACAGTGGCTGGTAACTTTACAAGGAACTGAAACATACTACATGCTATTAATTTAAATTGTAAGAATCATAGTCTTACTCTCGTCATTTTAAGTGACATGGGGGTTGGTGTCTGTGGTCCCTTCACAATAATAATAGAAACTTTTTTTTACAGCGGGGGGCGATGGTCACGATGGTTTCACTCCTTCGGCACAACCCTACTGTACATTATGCTGAACTTGAATGCACATGAAATGAAATAAATATTTTTCCCCGGCCTTAATTTGAGACCTGGCCTTTATTTGTTTGTGCTGGCCTCTATCAGAGGCCCGGCGTTTAATTGACTACAGGCTTTAAGAATTAACCATAGTTTTACAATGAATAAAACAAGCAAACAAAAAAGGGTTATTTTAGTTATTCCATGGTAACCACAAATTAACCATAGTTTTGCTTCAATCCATAGTTTAACTATGGTATTTGTGTAGTTATACAAATGGTAATCAATATGCCAAAAAACATGGTTTTACTATAATAAAACCATGGATATTTTCATATGGGTAAATGACAGTTTAAATCCCTACATTAAAATGATGTTAAAGAACAACAAAAATGCGCGCACACACAAAAAACACAAACTCAGTGTTGCCAGATAAGAGAAATGTTCTGCAGGAACACACATTCACTATATGGAAAAAGTAACCTGTCACTGTCATTTTATTTATCCTATAAATAGGCTATAAGAAATATCTTGCATTTACATGCTGTTGTCCCTTTACAGTTACCACTCTCATTAAATACTTAAATTACATGTTGACTTTTAACTTGTAATTGAATTTAGCATCCAACAGCAGATATTTCAGCTAAATGAATGTTTTTGCGCTGAATATTAATTGTCTCCCTCTCTACTGCGTTCTGTGTCTGTTTAGCCGCTTTCTGCTGTCGGGCCAAACAGTTCTTAGAATGGTAAGGAACGTTGTGTTTCCACTTGAGCCTGGTATGGCACGGCACGATTATAAACCATTCTCAGCACGGTTGGATTTGTAACATTTACAGATATGGATATAGCTGCAAAATGAACGTTTTGCGCTGAGGTGTGGCCAGTAAAAATCCTGATACCTGGGATACCAGGCATCGGTCTTGACTTAAACATTATTTTCTTTGTAAAGCAAAATACAGACACAAATGTAGTGAATTATTTATGAAATAATTGTGCACCAGTGCAACAACTGTAAATAAACCAATAGCTTCACTAGCTTGGTAGACATTCAAAATGAACAGGAGTCAGGCTAACTCCTTCATTCATGACTCATGACTTTGTAATGTATGACTCATACATTCATGAAAAACAAGTAAATATATGTATAAATATATACTATACAATTAAAAGATGTGTCTATTTTAAATTTTAAGCACAACTTTTTAATGAAGCAGTAACATATGATTGGACAGATCAAGAAAGTTATTAATAATCTTTCATTGTGCAAAAGTATTGTAATATAAAAGTCTCCAATACAGAGCGCTTCTGCACATCCCGTGTGCAGAATGATGCGCTTGAGTCACAGCGTGCAGTGGCAGCGCTTCGCATTGAAAAGTTCAAAGCACAAAGGGAAGAGATATTGATGCGTAGTGTAATATATCTATGCAATAGTTTGAGCCTTTTCTTTTAACAGTTTTACATTTCAGTTACTGTGCACGTGAAGAACAATTATAGCGCTCTCTACTCCAGTGTTGTGATCTAACAGACACCCGGGAGAAAGTAACATTTGAAACAGCAATAAACTCCAACCAGATAAAGTCAAGTTATGCAAAAACCATAGACCTTGATCTACTGATCAAGTATAATAACAGGAACATTGAATCATCTTGGAGAGAGTTTCATCAGGTTGACTGTCGTAACCGAACGCGACACACAGTTTGAAATTTGAATGGAGAATGACTGACAGCCGCAGCCGAGGGAAGCATTCACGTGAATTTAACGACTTAAATATTCAGCTGTACCGCTCATTGAACTATGGAATGGCTTCAGAAAACTTGGAATATAGTGCATGAACTTTATGGTGCTTTATAATGTTTTATGTTTTTGTGCCTTTTGTGTGGTAGGCTTTAACAATAACACAGAATAGTATACACACAATATTGGATTTGGATCAGTCTCGTCTGGCAGATACCCGATCTGGCAAAAAATGGCAGTATCGGAGCGATACCAGTATTGGACCGGTGCACACCTAGATTAGATTTGATCTGCTCTGAAGTGTTAGAACTCTGAATTTCTGCTCTGAATTTGTTGTAGATTGATTGTTTATGTATTTTAACAGCGTTGTTCTTTAAAACCATATGATTACTTGCTTTTGATACTTTATTTGAACCAAATATTAACCTCATTGTTATTATATGTTTAAGTCATTTTAAAGGTTTAGGTCTTTGCTTAGGTCTATTTTTACTACCACAAAAAATATCAGATTAATCGTGAAAATAATCAACAGATTACTTACTTACCAAAATAATCTTTAATGACTGCCCTACTCTCATGTTTTTTTCCCCCCTTTTTTGTTTTGTTCGGTGGGGAATTTTTTTTACCAAAAGTAGCCTCGTAAACTTTAGCAAATTTAGTCTTACTAAGTTTTTTCCACTTCCGCAGATTCCATAGAGTTATTGGAGTGATACTTTTCTTTTGTAATGGGACAACATAAACACCTCATTTTATTACATTGAAAGCATTTTTATTAACTGTATGTAAACAGCTTGCCCTTGATGAATAATGAGAAGGCTATATACTCTCACCCATAAAGTATAAGGTTGGGTGGGTTTCTTAGTCATTGGGCACATCAAAGCTAGTCTTGTAAACTGTTTGTTTAACTGTCCAGTGTTGTTTCTGTTCATTGAAATCAGTCAATGTACAACCGACAGAACTAAACCCAACCTTCAGATTTGAGTATGACTCGTCCGGACTCTCTATATATGGCATCATTCAATGGAATTTATGACTGGGTGTAACTATAACGCTGCATGACCAGGAATCCCTGGTCAAATTCCTCTGCTGGTCTGTCCAGTTGATTCCTTCCCTGCCACCTGCTTCATGCAGCCATACTTCATTCATTTATTTTGTACATTTTTGTGTGCTTTTCTTAAGTGTTCCTGGGACAGTAGCGTATTGACAACACGTGCCCCTTGAATCGTATGACATGGCTCCTTTCCTGCATTGTCTTTGAAAAGTGATGGCTTAGCTGCAACATCAACAAAAGATGAAACTGCTGACCTGTGACTTAATCCTCTAATCTCTAGTGTGCCGCCACGTTGTGCAACCACAGATTCCGATGCATTATCATTCTGGGAAAAGGGTAAGTCTTTATAGTGGGTGGCTGCTTTTGAACAGTAACTGTTGCTCTTTGAATTGGTCGTTGTACAACTCTAAGGGTTTTCCCTAGACGCAGTAACTTAAGTATTTGTTCTCTTATTAGCAATGCATTGCACTTAAAATATATCAGTTGGCTCAGTTTTATGCGCCCTGTTCTGTGTGAGTATATTTGCATTAATAAAGAAATAGCAATATTCAATGTGGCAGACAATATGATTCCTAACGCTGAACTTTCACATTTCTAACCTGTAATTTGACACCTTTTTTTTTTTTTTACTTGCTGAGGTTAACCCATGTCAGAGTATTGAGGAGGTTGCATCTGTAATGCTAAAGTGCATGGGTTTGAAATAAGCAACTTTATTCCATATTTTCATCAGCCCTCGCTGGTATTCCCCCTCTGAGTCATATTGTCTCAGTTCTTCATTTCCTAAGGGATTAGCCCCCTGTGACACATCACACACCGCGCTCGCAACCTCAGATTCGTTAAGCATTTTTGTCTCTGCATGTGTTTGGGCTGATATCTGCATTATTGCATATTGTATATCTGCATATTGTTTTAATTTTTAAACATCTGATTTAATGTTGCATCAAGGTGCTTGTCCTTTAGCAGAATCATAATTACTGTGCATTGTGGTTGAGACTGATTATGCTCTCTCTCGCTCTCTCAATTTCTGCCACTTCTTCTTTGGTATCAGTCATTGTGTGCAAGTCCTAATGTGAATCTGTACCCGCCGGTAGGTAATGGGTTTCTTTTTGAGGGGGGTGCCGGAATGACAGCCAAGAGAAGGGGGGGGGTTGCTGCAGTAAAAAGCTGCGAAATGACTGTAGGTGTCAAAGAGTCACATTTTAACAGTTAATGATGCAGCAGCAGCCAGCTCTGCCAGGCAATAAACTCTTTAATATGTTGTTAATTACTTCTGAGAGATTGGATATTGATTGAAAAGCAAAACGGGTTTAATTATAACCCAAGTGTTAATGTCATCCCAAGTGTTGACGATTTTAGGCCTACGTGAGATGAACTTGAAACGGCTGAAGCCATTCAGTCCTTTTATTTCAGCTTGTTTATTCGCTCTTTGTGGCGAAATGGTTAAAGTGTGACAGATTTAACCAGACAGATCACGATAAACTGTCAGAATATCCCAAAGGAATATATTTTGGAATTGCAAAGCAAATGACATATGAATGCGATTTAGTGAGGTCTTGTCACGAGTCTTCAAGGAGTAGAGATAATTTTAAATGTACCTAGAGGAGAGCAATTAACGCTGATTTAGTCGAGACGAAATCAAGAAATGTATCAGAGTTTCGCCCATCCCGGAAGAAATGCTATAGAATGCTTCGTGTGAATGTCTCTTATTTAATTTTTATTTATTTATTTTTTATAATGCTAGTGAGCATTGGCTTGTGTCTGCTGTAGCTCTGAGGTCCCATTGTGCTGCCTGCTGCAGAGTCGAAGAGCTTAGCATTTAATTGCCAAGGAAAGGAACAGGGAATTCTGATGAGAAAGGGGGCTTTCAAGAATGCCAGGGACAAATGATTATTTTGCCAGAGCCTTAAGTGCTTTATTTGAGATTCAACAGTGGGCTCTGGCGAATGGCTGCCAGGCTGGCACTGGTCGACGCTTCTCAGGGGAGAATATGTGTTAATATGGGGGCCGTGGGCTCACAAAGCAGTGTAATTGGGTTCGCATGGTTGGTGTCAGGGCAGCGGCACCGCTCCGTACACAAAGGGCACCTCCTAGCCTAGCTGCCAGGGACACAGAGACAATCCCCCTCCTGATCAGGGTTGTAATTCACTGGAAGGGCTTATTGAATTACTGGAATGCTCAGCGTTATTTTGTAAGGGCCCGCAGATTGCACAATGAGCCGAAGGCCTTGTGTTTGTCAGCGTGTGCAGCTCTTAGTCGCCCGCCTCTGAAAAGCACTGTGAGTGGTGGCAGACTGCTGAGAAAATCTCTCTAATATCCCCAAATGGCATAATTACTCTTGCATAAATTCAAATTCCTTCCTCCCTTTTCAGTAATTATTTGAGTGTATCTGCATCAGAGGTTACAAAGCCTGTTGTCTCTGCTTTTAACCCCATGTGACATCCTGCAGCTGATTAGCCTGTAAAGATTTTTTTTTTGATCTCTCAGTAGGCACGATTGCAATGTCTGCAGCTGGAGGCTGATATGCAATTCAGTCATAACGATAAAATTGTCTGTTGTACCCTTTTGCTCTTCACATTCTACATCCAGCGTTCTGAGCTCCATTTAGAATATTTAGGCTTTTTCTGTGAAGGTCGCACCACAAATAATCATTATTTGGCACTCTGGACTAACGTTTCAGTCATTGTGTGTTTTTGTCATTGCTGTTTTAATTTCCCCATTGATTACATAGATCTAGATGCGTGTCATTCAGTTTTTGTTAAATGGGTGCAAACGGTTAAACATCCAATATCTTCCTGATTCAGCTAAATTAAAAACTCCAGCTAATAACCAATAGTGCAACCATTCTCTTTTTCAGCAGCCTTGGTTATTTTACTCGTAGGGATATAGGAATAAAGGATCCATGAACCAAACCAACTAGCAATGAGGTGAATCGCAAAATTAAAAAAAAAAAAATTAAAATCAGTATTTGAAAATCAGACAAAAGCAAAGGTACAAGACTTTGTACTTAACAGTTTTAATGTGTAGGTCTGTCTTTTACAATTTATTATTTATTATTAAAACACTATTGGGTTTTCCTACCTGGAATAGCTAATATAATATTTTATTTATATTAGCATTACCACATATAGGTACCACATATGATATCCATGCTTTAATTTAAATTAATATAGCATTAATGTATCGTTCAAGTCGCAGTCCTTGTTTAGGACAAGCGGGACCTATCATGGCTGACTGACAAGTGTGAGTCATGAGTATTATTTTGTGAAAACTAATGTTACCGTACATTATTGCATAATTTTTAATTAAATGTATGAAATACAATGTCGTCATGTGCATTTAAAAAGCACAGTTTGCAAGAAGAGCCAGATAATTCTGCATTGTCTTGTATATCTTTTAAAGATGATCAAATAAAATAAAAATCGGCTTGCATTTTTTGCAAAAATGACTTGATTTGATTTATTTATGAATATGATTTTACAATTTGGCAAATTACATTTTTCAGTTGACCCATTCTCTGTGTACGAGCAGATCAGAATCAGGCTGAAATGCTTATGTGAATTCAGTGTCCATTTGTCTTAGCTGCATTCCTGGCCCACGGGGCTTTTTAAAATCCTGCGGCTTTTACGTTAACCTACCATTAACACGGTGCCACATTTATGATTATCAGCTGCTCGGATGTGCGCAGCTCTCCATTTCTCTTCAGCCAGAGTGGCACTTTGCTGTGACTGGCAGATTAATTATGGAGTACATGCATGCGGCCCCTGTAGACTGCTGAGCCGGGGAGGTGGGAATCTGCCCTCATGTAAAGCAATGAGACTGGCGCTTTGAGGACACACCGCCCCGGCCAATGTGTATCTGCCAGACCTCGTTACTGAAACAGGGCTCCTCCGACGCCTCAGATCTCCCGGCCTGTGCACGCTGCCTTAAAGGAAACTCTCTGGCAGGCCTGAGATCAGCGCTGGCATCCGATAGGCCAGGATGAGCGGCGGTCTCATTGTGACAAGCCCTGATCTGCTGCAGGCTGTAATAAGCCGAACAATGTGCTCGGCTGGCAGTGTGCGCAGCGGAGCGATAATTGACACATCCTAAAAATGCGAGTAACGACTGGGTTATTAATGTTCTCATCCTGGGGGTGGTTTCAATGCAACCATTAAGCCTTTAATGGAGAGGGAAGACTGACATTTAAAAGCTGTTGCTGTTACCTACTTTTCCATTTAATGAAGATGAGTCTTCGGGCCGGCCGCAGCGAACAATTACAGCACTCAACATTCAAGCGCAACAATGAGCCGTTGCTATTTTAGTTATTCTTGTTTTCAAAAATAACTTGAGATCAGCGCCTGGGGCATTGGAAAAAATGAGGAATCTCCTTTTTACTCTGGGGCAGGTGAACGTGTTTCCCACCCCTCCCTGTTTTCCCTTTCATGATCGCTAAGACAACACAAGCCTTTCTACACGGTGTAATAATGTTGTTGATATGGAAGACATGGCCAGAGTTTCGGTTAGGAGTAGAAAAGCCAAGGGCTTGTTACTAGGTTACATCACTGTTGTTGTTGTGAAGCGGTGTGCCAGGTCTTCAGGCGCTGTGGAAGGAGCTCACAGAGAGTGATTCCCCTCTGCCGAAGCCAAGTTACCATCCCCCGACGGGGCCTTCTCCACCACAAGTCTGCTTACTAATCCACACATCCATGTACACACACAAGTTTGCTCGCATTTGTTCCGTAAAGTAAATATTTATTGTTCACACTTTGGCTTGTAGAATCGGCGTCTGACAGAGCATACGGTGTGCCAAAGCAATTAACATTCTCTTTTAACACTGTGATCGGATGATGTTGAGTTTTGGAAAGAGATTACTCCCGAGTAATTGTCATCTTTGAAATACAGTAGAATCATATTTAGGATCATATTTCTCAAACATTGTTTAATGCTAATCAATAACATGAGGAATTTTAGCGCTCAGAGCATTTGCACTGTTTGTGAGTTGTTTTAACATGGTCTTATTGATAAAATCTACCTTGTGGATATAACTTTAATTATGGTTTTAAAGACTACACACACACACACACACACACACACACACACACACACACACACACACACACACACACACACACACACACACACACACACACACACACACACACACACTGATTTATTATCAACATTCACATGTGCACGAAAAACTTTCACATGAAAAACTTTTATTGCACTTATTTTATTTCAGTTTTTCACTTATTATAGTAACATCTAATATTTATATCTTATTTTAGTTAAGCTTTATTTCAATTAAAGGGTTGGTTACCAATTCATTTTAGTACCCAAAAATGAAAATTGGCCCATGATTTACTCACCCTCAAGTTTCCTAGGTGTATATGACATTCTTCTTTCAAATGAATAAAATCGGAGTAATATTAAAAAAGTCCTGGCTAATCCAAGCATTATAATGGCATTGAGTTGATGGGCTGTTTTTGATTCCATAAAAGTGCATCTATCCATCATAAAAGTGCTCCACACGGCTCCGGGGGGTTAATAAAGTCCCTGAAGCGAAGTGGCGCGTTTATGTAAGAAAAATATCCATATGCTAAACTTTTAAACTTTAAGCTAACTTCCGGCGGTCAGCAGTGCACGAGTCGACTTGCGCTAAAAGAGTAACCTATCCTCTGTGCTTCTGTGTTCGTCAATACGCATGTGTTAAGGGTCAAGGGTTACTCTTTCGTCTAAAATCGATGCGTACAGCAATCCGCCGGAAGTTTGCTATTTTCTAAGTTTTAAATATATTTTTCTTATGTGGCGTTCACACCGGACGCGAATAATTTGCGCAAAGTTGGACGCTTGAACATTTTGAGTTTACTCGCTTCATTCGCTCGTGAAATTCACTTCACAACAGACGCAAATTCACGTCATGGGAGGGGCTTCTTCCAGCCGGCTCGTCTCGTTGAGAAATGGCCTGCATGGGCTGTGTTTACACGTCTTTTTTGTTAAAATCTACTGTTAATGTGTGACAAAACGTAGTTTTAAGACTTTTTCAGGCGATAATATAGTTGTTTAAAGCTCAAATCTGTGGTTTATTTATAAAGAGAGTGCCTATTTGAAAATTTTATCTGGCGTTTTCGGAGTTGTGAGCTCCAGTGGATCAGCGGCGCTCCGCGCTTGTTTACCCCGGCGAGAGCAGCCTTTCCTCGGCTAGTCCTTCTGTCATCTGCCGCTGGCTCTGATGTCTCTGTGGTGTCTCGAGCTATAATTCGTCTTGTGTTGATTTAACGGACAATCTTTGGTCTCATGGATCTGTAATTTGTTCCCTGGCAAAGTGAAGTTTCATTACTTTTTTATTTTTAGGCTATAACTTTGTTACAGTTGTAGCTGACTAGCACTGACTTTGAATGTTTGCTTTATTTCATGTATAGTTTATTATACCTTTTACTTATACTTTTGTATTATTGTTCAAACATAAACTTGCATTTTAAAAAAAAGAGACTGGGTTGTTTTTCATGTCATTTAATGTTATCACAGTGATAATCATATTGTCTGAACCAGATATTAATATACAGATTTTCTTCTCATTGTTGTCACTACTAGAGCAAGCTCCTGATTGGTTAACGCGGCGCGAATATCCGCCAAAATTCATATTTTTCAACTAGGGCGATTCGCATGAATCACGCGTCAAACGCTCAATTTGCGCCGTAGAATGTCTATACGCGTCTTTGCATTGACTTAACATGTAAATCACTCGCGCGAATCGTGTCATTCGCGTCCGGTGTAAACGCACCATTACACAAAAGCGCAACTTCACTTCAGAAGGCCTTTATTAGCAACTTGTGGAGCACTTTTATGATGGATAGATGCACTTTTATGGACTTCAAAAACGACCCATCAGTCAATGCATGCTCTTCTACAGAGCGGTGCCTGTAACGGAGTCGTCTGTACAGTTGCCACTGTTAATGAGGGGAGATGTTTACTGCATTTTACTGCCTGACACTGCAGAGGTGTGCTAATTAACACAGCAGCACTCCTGACTTTGGTGCATTTATCCATGATGTGCATGGAGTCAAAATGGCAGCAGCCCTTTAGCAAAGTAGGTGATGCTTGAGACCTGAGCCTTTATCTGCAGATTTCATCATTCAGAGTCATTGCAAGGATACTTCTGTGGTTTGTGGGATGGTGATGTGAATATTAAGTGTACAGAATGCCTCATTCTGCATGCATAATTTTTGTACTGTATTAGTTTATTAGTCACAGCCTTAAAATACATTGCGCACATGTGGCATGAGCAGCGTCACAAATATTTTAATATTTAAATATTAAAATATAAGTCCAAATTAATATTTTGAATCCGCTGTTTTGTGTGTTTAAAAGTTCACCTGAAGTATATTAACATTGTTTTGGTCACCTTCATATGAAAGTTTTGAACTCATCAGTTATTTTATTGCTGCTTTTTTATATCTGATGTTTTGGATATTTAACTCTTATTTTGATCAGTAGTTTTGAAAAGTTTTTTTCTGGGAAATTAATTCGCTCCTGTTTTATCTGCCACATCAGCGTTGGTATTTTTCTCTGTAGTCTTCATACTTTCATATATGCATAGATGTTCATAGTCGACAAAGCCAAAGAGTGCAAATTCTCCTTTATTGAAAACACTGTTGTTAGAGAGTATAACACTTTTTTTATGTGTAAAGTGTATTTTGATGTAAAAAAAAAAATGTTTTTGTTTTTATAAAAGTATGTATTAGGGGTGGTCCGATCCGCCTTTTTGCCTCCGATATCGATTCCAATCCTGGGATTCAGTATTGGCTGATACCAAGTACCAATCCGATACTAATTATAATAAAAAAAACAGTGACGAATGACATAAGACTGGGATCATTCTTTTGAGAAAGGCATCGGTTTTGACTTAAACGTTATTTTCCTAACTTTGTAAAGCAAAATACAGGCACAAATGTAGTGAATTATTTATGAAATAATTGTGCACCAGTGCAACAACTGTAAATAAACCAATAGCTTCACTAGCTTGGTAGACATTCAAAATGAACAGGAGTCAGGCTAACTCCTTCATTCATGACTCATGACTTTGTAATGTATGACTCATACATTCATGAAAAACAAGTAAATGTATGTATAAATATATACTATACAATTAAAAGATGTGTCTATTTTAAATTTTAAGCACAACTTTTTAATGAAGCAGTAACATATGATTGGACAGAGCAAGAAAGTTATTAATAATCTTTCATTGTGCAAAAGTATTGTAATATTAAAGTGTCCAATACAGAGCGCTTCTGCACATCCCGTGTGCAGAATGATGCGCTTGAGTCACAGCGTGCAGTGGCAGCGCTTCGCATTGAAAAGTTCAAAGCACAAAGGGAAGAGATATTGATGCGTAGTGTAATATATCTATGCAATAGTTTGAGCCTTTTCTTTTAACAGTTTTACATTTCAGTTACTGTGCACGTGAAGAACAATTATAGCGCTCTCTACTCCAGTGTTGTGATCTAACAGACACCCGGGAGAAAGTAACATTTGAAACAGCAATAAACTCCAACCAGATAAAGTCAAGTTATGCAAAAACCATAGACCTTGATCTACTGATCAAGTATAATAACAGGAACATTGAATCATCTTGGAGAGAGTTTCATCAGGTTGACTGTCGTAACCGAACGCGACACACAGTTTGAAATTTGAACGGAGAATGACTGACAGCCGCAGCCGAGGGAAGCATTCACGTGAATTTAACGACTTAAATATTCAGCTGTACCGCGCATTAAACTATGGAATGGCTTCAGAAAACTTGGAATATAGTGCATGAACTTTTATGGTGCTTTATAATGTTTTATGTTTTTGTGCCTTTTGTGTGGTAGGCTTTAACAATAACTAGGGGTGCTCCGATTGATCGGCAACCGATCTCGATCGGCCGATAATCGCTTTGGGATGATTGATCGGCGGTCTCACACACACACACACACACACACACACACACACACACACACACACACACACACACACACACACACACACACACACACACACACACACACACACACACACACACACACACACACAGGCCATCTCACAAAAAGCTTGCGAGAACAAATTGCGGTGAAATGGTCAGATACACACAAATGTATGTACTAAATTACTGTCTTGACGAGTATGCACGTAAACCCCGTCGTGACTCGCGAGTGAACGTTTGTGCAACTGCATGTAACCGTGTTCACTCTTAAAGTGACAGCTGTCGAATAAACTGCTGCTGTCTCTGAGTTTCTCTGTCTTGTGTTGTTTGATGAACCTTTATGACACTCACTGCTCTTGAATGACTAACTTTTGCAACCTTAAGTGTAAGGATTAATCTAATTTAATTTATTCAGGGAAGACCAATATAAATTTACATTTGATTTCTTATTAAATGTCTTTAGTATTTCTTACCTCAATACTAATGTTAGACCTACCTGAAAATTTGTCTTTAAAAACAAAAATGTACTGCATGATCAAATATTTAGGTGAGATAATTATATACATTTATTATATACATTTATTTGGGAAAGATGGCCTACAGTAGCCTTAAGTTATCTCATTTTCTAAAATAAACACTTGGTGGTTCTTCAAGATCTTGACTCTAGCCTATTTCTACAGTTTTTTCTCTCAATACAGTTAATTTAGAGTTAGTTTCATTTCTACAAATGGTGCAAACTCTGCAAGATTATAGATAAAAGATTCCCATTCCCCTGCCATTCTGTGATCGGCAGTGATCGGCAATTGGCAGATCATGATCTTGGTGATCGGCCCCAAAAATGCTGATCGGAGCATCTCTAACAATAACACAGAATAGTATACACACAATATTGGATTTGGATCGGTCTGATATCCGGTAAAAAAATTGCTGTATTGGAGCGATACCGATACTGTATATCGGATGGGTGCACCCCTAGTATATATTTGAGGTATTGTGAGTATTTACCATGATCACCATTTTCTGTTTTACTAGTTAAATGGTTCTCATGTAGTCTAATTTAAGGTCATACATATTATTCATTATGAAAAAATAAGCAATATTCTGTTCAAAATGGTTTTTGATTACATTAGCACATCACCACAGTATGTTAATTAATGCCATCTACCGTTTTGTATAGATTTTTATAAATACTGTTAGTGTGACTTTGAAAACCTTCATATACTGGATAACATTGCGTTTACATTTATGCATTTGACCGACAGCCTTATCCAAAAGTATGATTAGGGTATATATTTTACCGTTAAATGCTTGTTTGCCTTGTATTCTATGTGTTTTTGCTGCTGTCTGCCTGGCATTGCTTTTGGGATGTTTGTTGGTTGCCTGTTAGTTGCAACATGCAGCAGTTTCAGTTTGTCGATGCAGTTTATTTCTTCAGTTTTGATGCTGAGGAGTCCACTGTGCTTAGATTTGATTTAATTTAATTAACCAGCGCCCGAAGGTGCTTATTTCCTGCATGTGAATGACAAGGATGCTAAATTTGAATTTTAAGTTTGCACTTCATTCAGCTGGATCAGTGGGTCCCATCCTCATGCTGGGAAAAATCTTTGAAATTAGAGGGTCATGACTCACCTTTATGGAAATGACAGAATGATGAAAAAAAGTGTCTGTCATAGAACTGGCCTCACAGACATCTCATTTATCAGATTTCTGAGGCTCGTGCTTGCTTTCCACTATTCTAGGGGAATTTCAATGAGGGTGCCCGAGAGAGGTATTTTTAAACTGAGATTCATTTGAATAATATGTGGGATATTACCTCCCCTGTTGCCTTTTTTCCAGTCGTGTCATTTTCACGATAAGACGTTCTATAGAGAGTTGATGGATTATGCCGCCTGACCGTGTACCTATGTGATCGCGCTTTTGCTGCCATTTTAAACTGGAGAGGGCAGCGTGCCTAAAACAGTTGTTTGTGAGTGTAGGGTGCAGCCGCAGATGGGAAAAAGAGCCCCTGTCGCACAGTGACGACGACTCGGAGGCCTGTTTACAACGCAGACTAGATGGAGAGGGGGAAGGGTAGAGGGAGATAGAAAGGGTTACACTACCCTCAGGAGAATTGGAATTTCTTGTGAACCAATCCCCCATTTGGCTGGCAGTTGTGAAAACAATTCCGCAGCATTTACTCAGTTTGCGGCTCGGATTACTGTTGTGTGAGTCAGCTGCAGGGTGCAGGCCGGAGGTAGGAGGTGGGCCAGACGGCTTGGCCGGTCTGTGCAGCTCAGTGTTTTTTTTTTTTTCCTCTTTTTTTTTTTTTGGTTTGTCTGCAGATCAGCGTCTGTTCTGGAGCTTCTCTCCAAAGAGAAACGCTGCCTGCTTGAATGTGCTAATTAAAATGACATTGGTTCCAGCTGGAGTGGTTCTAACTATTGAAGTGTCGGCATGCTTCAGAAGCGATCGCTCATATCCTGACAGTGTCGGGCAATATAATGATCCCCTCTCTTGCTCTTCTCCGCAGGTTTCATTTTTGAGTGACACCAACAAAAACAGTGATCTGAGGGAGCCCCTACGTTCTCACCACAACGGATCGTCACCCCTCCTTCGCCGCAGCCGCCGACACTCGACCTGCCACCATGACGTCGGAGCTGGAGAGCAGCTTGACCTCCATGGACTGGCTGCCACAACTGACCATGCGAGCGGCCATTCAGAAAGCAGACGCCCAGAACACTCACGGGCCGGGCATGGCTAAGAAGAGTGCCCTGTTGGACCCCAACACCACACTGGACCAGGAAGAGGTGCAGCAGCACAAGGATGGCAAACCGCCGTATAGCTACGCCAGCCTCATCACATTCGCCATCAACAGCTCGCCAAAGAAGAAAATGACACTGAGCGAGATCTACCAGTGGATCTGTGACAATTTCCCCTATTACAGGGAAGCCGGCAGCGGGTGGAAGGTAAGGGGCGAAGCGCTGACTGTAAGCGTCAGTTAATTTGTCATTATTTGCTTTCTGCCCATCAGAGACATTTGCATGCACATGAGTGACGTCCCTCCACTTAAATTCAATCAGTGTACCAAATCAGCCCTGAATTTAGTCAGAGGAGACTGCCAAGGTTAATGTGTGAAATTATTCTCATTTCTTATGCTGTCAAGACTTTTTTTTTCTGCCTTTCCTCGCCAAGGAACATTCCGAAAATATCAAAGCAACAGCCACGCTGCTATTTTGCAAAGCGTCGTTCGGATCTGTTTATGACCATTAATATTTGACACAGTATCTTGTCTCTCTAGACACAAGAAAATAAAGGGTCTTTTTGCAGACACAAGTGTAAGAAGGAAGTGTGTTGATATTCACCCAGCCAGATCCAGCCACACAAGCCATAGAGGAAAAAACTCCCTTTCATGGATTGTATTATTCATGCCAGATGCCTTGATAGAAGTCCATTATGTTGGAGAGAGCCATTGCTGTGTCACCATCTCAAGGAGCATATGATATACAGAGATGAAGCCGTGCTGATTGCCTTTTAAAGAGCGGAGATGGCAATTGATATTAGAATGAGCTTTCCAATCAGTTGACATTTATTGGCAATAGAATTGGTAGCACAGCTTTATTGCAGACAGACAAGATGTATGCGCTTCATATCCGTGCGAGACACGGCCCTGTTCACGCTTGTGTGTGTGTGTGTGTCTATCTGTTGATGAGCATATTTTTACACCCACCACCCTCTTTTGCTCTGCTGTGAAACGGATATTTGTCCGTGTAGATATGAAAGCAACAGATGATTTTGCAGGTTTAAAAAATCACCTTAAAATATGTTTATAGATGCAGTTTTTACTTGATAACTATAATCAAAATAACAAATCAAACATGTAGCTTTATAAACTCCCACCCCTTTTGTTGTCTGTGAATTATAGAACAGGATATTTGCATATTTATCAATTCAATTTCTTAAAGTTTTCTTCCCTCCTGAAGCATAATGCGGTTTCCGCTGAAAATATTTGTTTTCAGAGATCTTAGGTGACTTTGAGGGTCAGTGTGGTGCTTTTACTCATTTAAGACGACCCATTGCTAGAAACGTGCTCACACTTTCTGCCTTTCTTTCCCCCTCCCCCCTCCCCCGTACACATTTTGCACAGTGGACAGACATAACAAATGGGTTTCTGCGTTTTTCACTGAATTCACTGAAATCGCTGTACAAGGTTGCTGCCCTGACACGTTTACTGGCCGACGGCTTTCCATTTTGCTGGAATGTATCCTTTTTTCAAAAGCGTCGTGGAGAGAGGCGACCCACCACTGTTCTCAATGATGGCCGATAATTGCCAAATACATTCTCTAGTCTGTTAGCGTTCTTGTAAAAGAAGGAATGACAAGTTAGATAATTGGATGTGGTTCTGTTTTGATATTTTTTTTTTATAATTTATATAAATCTATAGGTTGAAGATATAGCTGAAATCAAATACCAGCCAGTCTCCGTGAAAGTGCTGTGCATTTAGATGCATAGTGTGAGACAGACCGAGGTGCTATGCTGCTGTCCTACTATGTGATGTGGAAAATGGCTTTCAGGATATTGCAGCAAAAACGCATCTCATAGGCGGAAGATCATGTACTGATGGGAAAACGGAGCTATGAAGTTGGTGTTAAGAATTGTATAACAGCAATACGAGTGTTGCTTTTAATAGGCAGGAGAGCATAAATCTCACTCCGACCGCCGTCGACTATTATTTTAGAGAGATCCTTTGTCTCTGAAGTGCGCGCTGCTATATTTGTGAGTTTGCACATATACTGAGCGTGGCTGGGGTGAATGTAGGTCTGTGTGCAGTCATCGCCCTCCATCTCTCCACAACCCCCCTGAGATGTCGGCAGCAGGAATTTACGACCCAGCGCACGCACGCGTCTGTTCTCTATGATAATTCTAGCTGTGCCGGAGAGATGAGACCGGGCTAATCCAGGCGGCGGCAACTCATTTAGTCATCTCAATAGAACTCCATTAGCCAACGCTTTTAAGAAATATCAATAAGTGATGTCAATAAGAATAGATAATTCATCAAGGTCAAAAAATATGAATGCAGTATTAGGGGAGACAGATATGCAGTTTGAGATTATTTTAGCACATTCGGTTACTGTAGAGTTGGATTGTCACCAAGGTAGGAACTTTAGGTAGGAAGGTAGCAGAATTTACAGCCACTTCTTTTGTTTTAGTTTTTCTAGCCATTTGTATGGTTTCAAATATATAAAACAACTCACTAATGTTAAATTTAACATATTATTTCTGTTTTATACTTTTTTTATTTACACTAGCTGGGTTTCCATCCAAACGTGAAGCAAATCTTCGCAAAAACAAAAAATGCAAATTAGGTGCGTTTCCATCAAGTTGTTCAAACGGATGGCGGTGGTATTTGTAACCTAGTGACCAACAGTAAATAAAACCATCAGTGGAAACGGCTGATTAGTCACGTGGGATTAATGAATGCTACGCCAGAACTTATTCAGCAAATGCTTTTCCATCGCCCAATATTTGCATTATAACTCTTTTTTGTTTTGTTTTTTTTGTTGCCAAAAACCACCTCAATGTGGGCAAAATCTTTTTTTAATTTAAATTAAAAAATACTTCCCTTAATCTGAGACTTGGCTACTTTTTCTAAGTTTGCCCCCTGAACACAAGTGGTTGAAAAAAACCTCCTTAATTGGGCCTCCGTGGACAAAAATGGGCACCCATAGGAATTAATGGGAATTGAATAGATTTCAGAGGGGTTTTTTTTATTTGTCCCAAAAAATTTAATAAATCCAACACAATGCAGATCATACATACACATAAATTAAGAGGCAAGTCTGTACAACATTCTGAATGTGGCAAACACTGAGCGAATGACAGAGAGCATTTTTTTTTAATGTGCCAATCAGGCACTGAGGTCACATTTTTAGGTTTTGGCTCTCTGCACATACTGGAATTGTTTGTTTTACTTAAGTTAAATTAATATTAAATATAAAAAATAGATATAAAATAGATATATTTTACATAAAAATATGGTACTTTTAGTGGTAAATAAATTCAAAAATTCAACAAAAAGAAAACAAACAAAAAAAACTGCATAAATTGATAGTTTTTATTTTATTGAAGATATTGATATGATATAACTTTTTTTTTTTTTTAATTGAAGTCACACCTCAGACCCCCGTGCCCAAAAGTGTCCACGAAGGACCAATTAAGGGCTGTAATATGAAGGTCTTTTGAGGGTTAAAGCAACATGGCAAGATAAAGTAATTTCATGCAAACCCACAGCCCTTTATCTACAGTCTACAAATAAAGTATAATAATGGGAATATATCATCTTGGAGAGAGTTTTAACCTGTGTCGTAACCGAACGGGACACGTTGTTTGAATGCTGAAAGGAGGAAAGACGAGTTTCACGATTTTAATTTAAAGGTCCCGTTCTTCGTGATCCCATTGTTCAAACTTTAGTTAGTGTGTAATGTTGCTGTTAGAGCATAAATAATACCTGTAAAATTATAAAGCTCAAAGTTCAATGCTAAGAGAGATATTTTATTTAACAGAAGTTCCCTTTCAAAGCCTACAGCGAACGGCTGGCTTGGACTACATCCTGGTACTTCCTTCATAAATGACGTCAGTAGAACAGACTAACCTCCGCCCACAAGAATACGCGAAAAAAGGGGGTGTGGTCTTGTTGCTGTCCCACGTGGAGAAGAGGACGTGTCGCGTGGAGAACAGGAAGTGGTGCGTTTGAGTGTGTTTGTCGCCATGTTGTCGAGACAGTTATTTTCATCCCGGAGTCAAATCACCTTTGTTTGGCTTTCCCAGGGACGCTGTAGAGATCATTAAGCGCATATATCTCCCGTTAAGAGGCGTGACCTTTCCACGTGCGCTAAGCTGCTGTCAAATCACAACACAGGAACCGTGACACGTTCGCTAAGCTGCGGTCAAATCACAACACGGGAACCGCTGGCACAATCAGAACTTGTTACGTATTTCTGAAGGAGGGACTTCATAGAATAAAGGAAGTCATCAGCCGTTTTTAGGAGAGTGAAAACAGCGGTATACAGATAAGTACATGTGTTTTTTTTTACACGCGAAACATGAACACATGTTATATTGCACACTGTAAACACAATCAAAGCATAAAAAAAAACACGAAGAACGGGACCTTTAACAATGTAAATATTCTTCTGTGCCTCACGAGCTACGGAATGGCTTTAGATTACCAGCAAATCATAATATTAGAATGATTGCTGATGGACCATGTGATGAGATATATTTCTGATTATTTAATTATCACGACAGGCCTAATCGGAGCATGAGCACTGCCTGTCTGAGTTTCGTCGACAGACGGAGGCGGCCGCCTCATAATTCTCTGTGCAGGAAAAACCCTGGTATCCCTCGTCTCTTGTAACTTTTTTTGTAATGAGCAATGTTTTTGAATGCTAAAGTTAATTCAATATTGCTCTTTTTTTTGCAGTATACCGCTGTTCAAAGTTGTTTATTGCAGGCAGGTTTATATCACAATCAGACAGCTGTTCAATTTAAAGATCAAATTCTTGTGGATGATTTGTATTAAACAATCCAGGATTGCTGCCTTGGAACAGCAGGGTGGTGGTCAATTATGTAGCCACTGCACAGATTCAAGATATTGCTTAGACTGTCACCACAAGAAATAATCCTCCATCCTTATTAAAAGCTTTTATGTAATACACTTGTCTTTGTCTGGTTCTCATAATCCCAAGTTATCTGCATGCGAGCTACCTCCGTGTAAAGAGTGAAAGAGCAAATTACATTGATTTGCCATCTATTGTGTTGAGAGGCTCACTGTTCCCCGTCTAACCCTCTTCTCACTGATGAGATGTTTAATTCTGTCAAGATGCTTAGCACCCGGTCACCCTCTGAGTTTATGCATTTAACACCAAAAACTGCGTCTGGTGAAGCGAATGCCCTTCGCAACCCACCTGATTTGAATGTTCCAGCATCCTCATCCCGTTTGACCTCAGAACACTTGTATAGAAGCTGTAACGGAGTGCAACCAGGCTAAACCTCAGTTTAAAAGCATTAAATGTATGGATGTTAGAGGATTATGGTGGACCCGAGCCACGCGAAAGCTCTTGTTATCCGCTGAGAATTTTCAATCTCTGTTTACACAACAGGTTTGTAATCCGGCCACAGAGCAGGCCGTAATCTGATCAGGCACTCTGAAAACGTGCAACGCTAGCAGATGTGACAGCGAGGCCTGCTTATGATGGCTTTGCCACGGCTGCTGCTCCTCAGAATACACAATGCGTTTCTGCCATTTTTTCGCCTAATTGCTCCCTTATGATTTACCAATAGTGCTTCGGGAAGGCCGGGTGACTTTTCAGGTCATCGCTCTACCCGCTTTTGAACCCCAAGTCTGAATCTCATTGTGCAGGAGACTGCTCGTCTGAAGCGCCGCCGAAAATCCAGAGCAGTTCTCGCATCTTAACCAGTTTAAATATGCTTGAAATGTTTGTTCTTGAATATCTGCTGTCGCTACCGGCATGATATTTTCCCGTTTCAACACCTGCAAGTAGGCAAAAAAGTGTGCAAATGCATAATTCCTCACAAATGGCGTAGCCGTTGACACTCCAAAGCTGTTTCAGCCTGCGCAAATGGATAAATGCAGTAGGCGAGTTTTGAGTCTTGCCCTGTTTAAAAACGCTGTTGGCACTTGTGGAGTGTCCGAACCTCCTTCTTTGATCTCATTATGAAATGCAAATGCTCACCAACCTAAACAGATCAAAGGTTGCACCCGCTGCTGGGCAGCCGACATAATAATGGAAGCCAGGGGCGATTGACCGTTTTTTTCCCCCTAATAAGTGATTTGGGGGACCGCTTCGCCGCCCCAGGGCGTTATTTCCTTGCAATCCGGGAACACTATCTCTTAAGTAACTAAACAGCCCAAATCCTAGTTCCCCGTGCTTTTATTTAAATGTGGAAGCACAGGTATTGCACTCGTCCTATCTCTCGACTCAGACTTGGTATGCAGGGTTTGGAATATTAAGATGTAAAATTGCTTCAGCGCACTCTGATTCTCAGTTTAATCCTCCAGCCAGGATCATTATGCGGTCGAGCATTTCATTTTTAAACGACCTCCTGATATTTTTTTCCTAGACTTCTTTTTCTAAAAATACAGTAACCTTCAGTACATCATATTTAAAAAATCTAATGCGCAATTATTGGGCCTGTGTTTGTGCATAAATTTAGTATGCAGCCTCTCTCTATCTCTCTCTGTGTTTTTAATTGTGACAGCAGCAGAAGTGGCTGTGTCGGTGGTGGGAGTGGTGGTGATTCATGCCGTAGCCAGTTTGATCCTGCTGTGTGGCTGGCTCTCGTGTCAGGAAGCTCCCGCCTGGCCACCCGCCTACCAGCCTCACCTTGCCCCATCCCACTCGTACCCCGCCGCTCACTCAGAGTAGGTGGGCAGAAAGCGTAGCGGTTCACCAGGTGGAGCTGGCAGAGAGGGCACTCGCTACACCTCGCAAAGCAAGTTGACTTTGGCAAATGCTTGTGGAAGAGATTGACGTCTTCAAACGTCTTAAAGCATTTTAACCAGTGTTGCTGTAACCAGTCATGATCTTTTCTTCGTGGTTTTTAAAAAAGGGAATGCACTACTTTTGACTACTTGAGTACTTGGAAGATAGATCAAACAGCTATTTAAATTCTCAAGGGAGAGATTGTTAGTCTCTGTACACTAGGGCTGGGTAAAAAATATAGATTTCTCGATTTTAATCGATTCTCATTTTTACAAACTTATATCGATTTCTTAAATCCCAAGAATGAAAGGAACATTGTAGCATGCCTCCCATCCTATAAATCGCAATAATCTTTGTTTACCTTGTTACTATTGATATGAAACAAAGTCTCCAATTTCAAATGACGTCCATTTTATGACAAAATTCAAAAACATAAATGCCATTTTGGCGCTGTGTTGCGAGATCGCTCAAGCTTGGCTCAAGAGAAGCGGCAGCGGGAAGGGCACATGAACTGATCTTCTCCTCTGATTTAATACCAGTTACAGTGCACAATAAACATGAATGAGCATATGAAAGTGTGTTAAAAGAGAGTACATCTTACTGAGATCCGTATAATGTCACATGGAATTGCTCAATCAGTGTTTCAGCTGCGGAAAGACGTCAGTAAAACAGCTTGTAAACAATGTCATGTAATGTCACATTTACCTCAGCAAAACCATATCCAGTGTCCATAAACTCGTTAGTCAATGTGTGTGTGTGTGTGTGTGTGTGT